>CAUYUJ010015724.1:130776-133276 GCA_963575745.1 Prorocentrum cordatum
GGGGGGGGGGGGGGGGGGGGGTAACAGTACCGGGGGCCGCGGCGCGCACCCTCCGAGGCGCGCCGCCCACGTCGTCGTCGTCGTCGTCGTCGTCGTCGTCGTCGTCGTCGTCGTCGTCGTCGTCGTCCAAGCCCACAGTGGCTGTGCACACTACGCGGGCTGTGTACACCACATTGCCTTTGTGCACCAGAACTGCTGCAGAAACGGTATGTGTGTGCATGTGTGTGCACCACGGCGACTGTATGCACCATAACAACCGTGTGCACCACAGCGCCTTGGTACATCACACTGTTTGTGCACACCACGGAGCCTGTGTGCACCACAGCTGCTGTTTCAGCACTCCTTGTGCACCACAGTGCCTGCGTACACCATGAAGCTTGTGTACACCTGAAGGTACCGACGAAGCCAAACTCTGGAAAATCGCTGGGGGCCCGAACGTATCAAATTCAATGTGTGAAATGATTGTGATTCTTTGCTCTTCTGGCACAAGGAAGAGGTTTGGATTATTTAATCGCTTCGCTCATGCCGCCGGCCCTGGAGCCCTCTTTAGGGCCTCTTGGGGGCCTCTTGGGGACCTCTTGGGAGTCTCTTGGGGCTCCTTGGCGGCGTTTTGGAGGCCCCCAGGGCCTCTTGGGGGGCTCTTGGGGGTAGTCGATTGCGGCTCCCCCCTCGGAGGCCACGATCCTCGTGAGGGGTGTCGAAAAATGGCCCTCCCCTGGAGTGCTCTGGGGGCTTCTCCCGGGCTTCTCTCGGGACCTTGCCGGGGTACTTTTCGTCCGGGGGCCCCCAGGGGCCGCTCCGCGCGCGCGAACTAGAAATATTGTTAACAAGTTACCGGAGATCTTAGCACGCCTCTGGCCCGTTGGGCCGGCGAATTTGGGGCCCGCAACGCCCATTGATGTACACAATAGCGACTTCGCACGTCATGGCAACTGCGCGCACCACGGCGCCGGTGAACACCACGCGGCTTGGGGACGCGCGAAGCGTCGTCAGCCGAGGGTGGAAGCAGGAGGAACAGCAGTACCAGCAGTACCAGCAGGAGGAGCAGGAGGAACAGCAGTACCAGCAGGAGGAGCACGATGAATAGCAGTACCAGCAGGAGGAACAGCAGAAGGAGGAGAAGCAGGAGGAACAGCGCGCGCGTGGCAGGAGAAGCAGGAGGAACAGCAGTACCAGCAGGAGGAGCAGGAGAAATTCAAGGAACCCCACGATGGGGTCGACGTCTCGGGGCCCGCGCGCTTTTTCCACGAGCACTGCCAAGATGCACACCATCATCTAACATCATGTACACCTTTACGGCCCCGATGGAGCCAACGTCTGGGAAATCGCTGGGGGCCCGAATGTATCATATTTAATATGTGAGCTAATTGTGACTATTGGTTTTTCTGGCCCGAGGAACACTCGGACATTTTGAGCCCACAGCGAATGTGAAACACAACGCCTATGTGTTCCTTATGGCCTGTGTGCACCACAATGCTTGTGTGCACCACAATGCCCGCGTCCTGTATGCGCAAGGAGGGCAGCGACGAGGAGGTCGAAAATGAAGACGGAGGAGGAGGAGGGAGGAAAAAGTACGAAGAGATGCGTGTGTACATATTAGCCCATAACGCACGTTTACATCATAGCGACTTTGCGCACTACAGCGATTGTATACATCACTGCGCCTGTGTACACCATAGGGCTTGTGATGTGTACATCACAATGTATGCATGTGTAGACCACGGCTGCTGTTGCAACGGCCGTTGTGTGCGCGACAACGCCAGTGTACGCCGCAGATGCTGCGTACACCATAGTTCACGCTCGCGTGCACCACGGCGCCAGTAGTGCCCGCGTGCACCACAGGCCCTAGGCTGCCCAGGATCGCGCCCTGGACCGGTCCGGGGCGCTACCGTTAGGGTGGTGGATGGGGGGGCAGGGGGGTGGTGGGTGTAACATGTGTTATCCCTTGGGTCGACAAACAATTGTCTCTATATGAGTAGCAAAAACAACCAACTGGCCCCAAGAGGCTCCCACGCCCCAGGAGGCTCCCAATATGCCTACAAGAGGCCCCCGAGAAACTTCTCAAGAGATCCCTGGGCCACCGAGAGGCGTCGAATCATATCGCCCCCACCCCCCATGAGATCCGGACGCCATCACTCTGGCCTCAGACAACCCCCGCCCCCCCTCCGGAGTCCCCTGGATTATCCAAGACCGACCCTCAGTTGCCAATGAAGGCCCAAGAGAACCCCAAGAGGGAACCAAAACGGCCCCAAGAGATCCCCAAGACGACCAAGACAGACAAAGACGGTCACGGGTGGCGTCAAGATGGCCCAAAGGACCCCCAGCTTGGCCAAAGGGGGCCCCGAGATGACCCCGAAAACGTACGCACCCAGTAGGCCGAAATCATTGAAAAACATGTTGGTGTCGAAAATACTTGGTATGATCGCCTGTTCGGGTTTTGCAGCTTCCAAGATCCCAGGATCGCCCCAAGATTTCGCAGAAAGAGCCCAGTGGAGGCCCA
>CAUYUJ010015724.1:135776-243276 GCA_963575745.1 Prorocentrum cordatum
TTGTTAACGAACATGTCCCCCCCACCAGTTCCAAAAGTGCGCACGTCGGTTCCCGACTTGTCCGTTTCAAGGGTAGCCGCACATTAAACTGGCATCACATTCTTAAACCTCTGCAGCGGTTGTGTACCAGGGACCTCGCCACGACGGAGCTTTCTGAGCTCCGAGGACACCTTCGCAGTACACTTGGCGTGGAGCTTACGACTGCGGACGCTGGACGTGAACCCTCCGCAGGCTGCACAGAAAACAATGGGCATGCGCGATCCTATGACCCAACCTATCTGCAGCTTGTGTCTCAGCTCCCCTGCCGTTTCGATGGCCGCCTGTATGTGCGAGGCCACCTCCTGACAGGGTTTTTTGGTGTTTGGGGAGACTCTCCTAAGACAAATCGTGCAACGGAATCTGCCATTGTCCCAGATAGGGCTGTGTTGGCTTAAGAATTTACGGGGGGCTCTCTCCGGGCACTCACGGTTAAGTTCACCGTACAAGTCCCCGGCCTGAGGCCACCCCCCAAGAATCTTACCTACACCTATGAGAAATTCGGTATATGTGGTCACCAGCGCTGAGTACTGCTCGACTTCCTCGGGTGGGAGGTCATGGAGCTTGGCCGCTTCTTTGGCGTGCCAGTCAGCAGCCCTGTTGGCCGTAATGTGCGTGGCATCCTGTTCATCCACCGCCTCACTAAGCTCTCTGTGTGCTTTAATTTTCCTGACGTCCAGCCAGGAATCGGAAGGGAGCTGCGCCGCTATGACTTTCCAGTAATCGGAAAACTGGAACGAGCCTTTTAAAGCAATGTGCGGCTTAAGCCCTTTAAGAAGGGTGGCGCAGTCAACGTAAATGGGTTGAGAGCGCGGGTGGGTCGACCAGACTGCGGCTATCGCTAGCCCTGCGTGCTCGGCGTGCACTGGGGCCTGCTTGTAGCTACAGGGCAGAGGCGAGCGGATTGCTCTGTACAGCTCGCCTGTGTCTGAAAGTTGAACTACTGCTACTCCCGACCTGCCGATGTCAGGGAAAGCGGGATGCAGATCGGACCCGTCAGTGTAGATCGGGAGGTCCTTACTTAAAGGTGACGGGTCGCACGGCCCGTTGGCGTCGAAATGCTGCAACTGCCAATCCTCGGCAGGTTGACTGATGTCGGGCTTAACTGCCCATAGCCTGGCGTAAAACGGGTCGTTTTCGCCGGCGGCCAGAGCCGCATCTACTATGTCAGCGTCCAGAAATTCATCTCTGGAGTCTCTAGAGAAAGGGCATTTAAATACTCGGTGAAAGGTGGTGTCTAATTCTCCACAATGCGGACAAGCACCTGAGAGGATGAACCCCCATCGTTTGAGGGAGGTCCCTGTGGTGACACAGCCGCAAAACATACTCAGCACAAGCTGAGCCTCAATGAACGAGAGTTTCTTTCGGGCGGCTTTAAAACATCGCTCAAACAGCTGCCACCAGAGCCCTTTGTCCTTAATGACGCTATCCTCCGGGGCACGTCTACTAACGTACTCCTGGACATGCTTATCTTTGTACTGCGTTATAAACAGCCGTGCAACGTTGCAGGGGGGAACGCTTAATATATCTATGTTGTTGCCCAGCCTGTCTTTAAACTGCGTTGCATTCGTCGCTGTCCATCCTACCTCTGCCAACCCCAAGAGCATCTGGCTAACGGGGCCACAAGAGCGACCCTGCCACGACCGAAGCTTAGACGAGCTGAGTCCGGCCTTGGCGGCTTCGAAGGCCTTCCTGAGCTCTTGGATTGACAAGCTGTCCTCCTGGCGCCTCAGGTCTTCTCGCCGGGGGAGAGAGACGTCCCACCATTCTCTGCAGTACCGTTCAAGACACATTCCGAACATCTCCAAGGGATCTTTATCTGGAACTCCGCACCACCACAACTCATTAGGAGCACGCCGAAGACGATATAGCGACACCGAGGCCGCCAAGAGACGAAGTTTCTTCACCTCCGTCGGCGTGAATCCGTGCGTCGCCCCGCCGTACCTGATAACCGAACGACCTCCTACCAGAAAGAACCTGGATTTGAGCTTACGTACCTTTTCTCCTGGCAGGCGCTTCAAACGGTTCACTCGTTGTGTGAGGGAAAGCCATCTTTTCTTGCGGGTGAGGTTGGACGCCCTGTGGCGCTTGTGTTTCCCCCCCGTGTAATCGATCCCAAGATTCGCCACGCCCCAAGCTCCGGGCTGACCATAGCAGGGCGCGCTCGGGGAGAATGCGCTTGTGCTGCTGACGAGTGGCCAAAAGCTTGGCCAGCGGAACCTCCTTATACGAGATTGGAGTGCCGATGGGCTTGGCCCCTGGGGCCTGCCTGTCAGTAGTCGCTACCCTGCCGGTGAGTTCCTGGCGTACTAGGGGCAGCCATTCCTGGTAAACGGTGTCCAGCACTGCCTGGCCCTGCGCGTGGCTAGCCTGGGCAGGAGGAACTGTGAACACCTGGCCCGAGATGACGTCGGTGGCATCTCTAATCACCCGGTCGAGTCGCTGGGACAAATCCTGGTAGCTCGGAGGCTGCACCGGAGGGCCTACCAAAGGTTGGATAGGTATGTCTTCGTACTTCTCTGGTACCAACACCTTAATGTCATCGATGGCGCGCAACAACTCGAAACGAACAGGCCGATGAGGAGGTATAGGTATAGAGTGATCTACGTAAATATTATCCCGGATAGCGTAGGCCAGATTCGTGTCGATGATGAAGTAATCGATGTGAGAATGATGCTCTCCACTCACATATGTCGGGTCTACTGCTGCTTTCACCGTGGCTCTCCATGAGCTGATGTCAACGTGCTCCCTGAAACATGACACGTCAATGTTAAAATCCCCCCCGATCAGTACAGACGAGTGCGACTGAACTTCGAGGACTGCCGCCCCGATCTTGTCGATGAGGGCAACGTTGAAGTCGTTGAGGCCCACTCCCGACTTCAGATACACACAGAACAAGGCAATACTTCCTAAAGCCCTGGTTCTCAAGAAGCACCTGCAGATCCGAGCATCATGCACTACCTGCAGCCCTGGCTCCCCTATCCAAGCATCCAAGAAGGCCCGAATCAGAATAAAACAGCCTCCGGACGCTCCTCCGAGTGGACCCCGTACCGCTGCCGTGCCGAACACTTTCCAGCCCTTGCACTGAAGGGTTGCCACAACTTTCGAATAACTTTCAGAAAGCAGCTTGTGTTCCTGAATGAATACTATGTCGGCTTGCGTTGACTCTAACACGTCGCACGCCGTAGTCCAGCAAGAAGCATTCATTGTTAATACCGAAAGCTGCGCTAACTGTTTACACTTCTTACTTGTGGTATGGTGTGCGCGCCGCGCACGTTGAGCATCAAAAGCATGGCTTGATCTTTCTTGTGACGGTTCCACTTCGAAAAGCCGCGGCGATTTTGGCAAGGCTCTTAGTGGACCCCTCCGTGCTCCGAAAGCCCTTCTTGGTAGCCAGATCCTGAATATGGGTACCACCGGGGGCCGCTGAAGAAATAGGCGGGGGCGGCGGGGGCAACAGCCGGGCACGATGAGCTCTAGGGGCGGGCTCTTCTGACGCTCTCTTAGCTCGATCCGGCATGTCCGCGTCCCCTTTAGTGTCGCCCGTGTTGAGGACCAGCATTTCTGCCTGTTCCTCCTCTGCTGCTCCTGCTCCATCTGCCCCCTCGCGCATGAGCTGCTCCTGCTGCCTGCGCTGCTCCTTGCTTTCCTCATCCTCCTCCTCCTCAGAATCATGCACGGGTTCGTTCTGAGCCTTGAGAGAGTCATACTTAGCGAGGATGTTCTCTGAGTCGGGGTGGTCTCCAATAACTTTCTCCCAAAGGTGCAACATGCCCTGGAGATGCTTGGCTGACCACCATTTGTCCAAATCTTCATCGTAAACCCATCCTCCTGAACTAGTTGCCTCCAAACCCGGATAGTCATCGTACTCCGCGTGCTCCTGCTTCTCCCCCTCCCATCCGGAAACCTCCTCCTCCAAGGACTCGATCTCCGACGTGAGGGAGCTGAGCTGGGTCTCCAGGTCGGTCTGTCTGGCCACCAATTGGGCCGCCAGCTCCTCAAGACCAGCCATTTCCTCCTGGACAACTGAAAGACGATTGTACTTCTTTTCCAACTTGGACTCGAGGCGTTTGATCCGAACAGAGGTGGGGGTCTTCTTCGCACGCTCCTCCTGGACTTCGTCCAACACCGACCTGAGTTTGGCCTTCGACTCTTCAGGCAATGCGCATTTCTTGCCTGCGAGGTGGGATAGAAGGCCGAGCGCCTTCCCTTTGCCTTTCCCTTCTGGAGGGCCGCCGTTGGGGGAAGAGCCGACGTTGCCGTAGCCTTTGCCGTAAGATTGCCAACCTGGGACACCTCCTGGGGCTCCTTGACCTTTACCGCCTCCTCCTGAGGGCCTCTTTCCGCCTTTTCCTCCTTTGCCACCTTTGCCACCCGTGCCTCCTCCCTTCCTGTCTCCGCTCTTTCCTCCGCTGTCCTTGCCGTACGACCCCCACCCCTTGCCCCAGAACTTCGACTGCTGATGCTGCTGGGAGGAGACCGAGAAGTCGAAGGGCGGGGACGAGCGATTAGAGCGATCCCAGACGCCTGAAGGCCGTGGGTAGACAGAGATACTTGGACCAGATAAGAGAGAATGCCCACAGTGGTAGCAAGAATGGTAATACCAAGGATTCTTCTTGCAGCCGCAGTTCGTGCAGACGAGACTCGTGGTGTCCGCATGCGACATGGCTTGATGCTCCGAGGAGCGCACACAAGGCCGGGCACTGAAGCCGGACCGATCGTTAAAAGCTGCTTGGGGTCGCGAACCCCAGGCCAGTGAGTCTCAAGGTTTTTCTCTTTGTTTTTTCCCACACGCCTCAACTGCTCGAGCGAGGTTGGAAGTTCAGGAGAAGGCCCCTTGAGCCAAAATGGCTACGGATTCCTCCTCCTCCTCCTCCTCCTCCTCCTCCTCTCCCTCCCCCCTCCTCCCCCTCCTCCTCCCCCTCCTCCTCCTCCTTCTCCTCCTCCTCCACCTCCTCCTCCTCCTCCTCTCCCTCCCCCCTCCTCCCCCTCCTCCTCCTCCCCCTCCTCCTCCTTCGGGGGCAGGGCGGGTGGAAGAAGAGGGGTAGCGAGAGACGGAGCTTGCGCATGTCCGCGTCTCAGCGTTGAGCTTGTGCGGCCCATGCAGTGAGAGGGATGCTTCCTTCGCCTGTGTTTGGGGGCGCCCTTTCATGGTCCAGGTGCACTCCCTTCGTAGATGTACCGCTGTGCGTTATCCCAATGTATAAACGTATGATCAGAGGCGAACGCATTGGAGCACCACAAGGATACGAACTGGTGCTTGGTGGAGGCTGCACAAGGACACTAGTATGATCAGCAGCTCTCCATGTCTATCAGATTCGCTACACAAGCCGTGCATTCATGCCAAAATGGGTCGACAGATCATACGATTCCAACCTAAGTCGGCAATCACATACTTCGACTATCTTCGATGCGTTCACGTTACCAGACAACTTGAAGCTGGGATCAGTCCGAGCACCCCCCCGAGATGGCCACCTCGATCACCCCTCAGAGACTCTTGGAGTCCTCTTGCAGTCATCCTGGGGGGGGGCCCTCCCGGGAGCCCTCCGAAAAGCTGCCGCCGTCCCGGTGACCCGCGCGCGCGCTCGGGGGGGGGGGGGGGGGGGGGGCAACGCGCGCGCGCGCGTGCACGCATGCGCGTGAGAGCGCAGCTGCGTGGGCAGGGGCAGGAGGAGGTGGAGGAGGAGGAGGAGGAGGAGGAGGAGGAGATGGAGGAGGAGGAGGAGGAGGAGGAGGAGGCGAGGGGGTTCTTCCCCTCTTCTCCTGGTGCCCTCAGGAGGAGGGAGCAGGAGCCGTGAGCCTCTTCTGTGCCTCCCAGGGCCCTTCACGGGCCTCCTCCTCCTCCTTTTCCTTCTCCTTTTCCTCTTTCTCCTCCTCCTCCTCCTTTTCCTCCTCCATGGGGTGGGCATGTCCCTCTACAGGAGGAAGAGTCGAGATTAGTCGAAGAATAGTCTGGGGACGACTTCTCGATGACTTCTGGTCTTT
This sequence comes from Prorocentrum cordatum, assembly GCA_963575745.1. Lineage (NCBI taxonomy): Eukaryota > Dinophyceae > Prorocentrales > Prorocentraceae > Prorocentrum > Prorocentrum cordatum. The sequence goes on from CAUYUJ010015724.1 coordinate 141,798, forward strand.
TGTTTGGCTCTTGTTCGACGCTTCTCCAACTCTCTTCCAGACTCCGTCTGCAGGAGGACATGCGGGGCCCGACCTCATCCAGGGGACGAAGATGCTTGCCTGGCCAAGGGGGCGAAGAGCTGGCGCGCCAGCGAGCGCAGCGCGCACCGCGTGACACGCCCGCGCACCACGACGGCCGAAGAACAACTTGCCATCCCGCCTCGGGCCCTGGCGGTGAGCGAGGGAGCGGAGAGCGGCCGCAGGGCGAAGGAATCTCCGAGTCCCCGAGGGGGGAAGAGCGCGGCCTGTGAGAATCTTCCACCCCTGAACCCAGACCCCCTCGAGTTGTGAAAAAATCACGACGGGAGGTTTTTCATTATTTTTGGCCTCTGGGGGCCCTTACCGGCCCTCGGGACCGTTAAAAAACGACCCAGGACGAAGAACCGGTCCCGGGGAAAGGGTCCAGACCGCTGGGGGTCGACGTCATGAAAAATTCATGACGTCGGGGGTCTGGGAACCAAGGCTTGGGGGTGATGAAGAGCTGGCCCTGGGGGAAGGCCCAGGGGTCCAGGACCTTGTTCCGTCTCCCTCGGGACCCGTCTGCCCATTGCCGATCGCGACCGCCTCGTGTGCAGACGCGCTGGCGTTCCCGTTCGCGCGGCGGCGTGCCCAATGTTCGGCTCACCCCTTCAGCGGCCAATGTTCAGACATCTTGCTGCCGCGTATCTTGCGTGGCGTCTTTGGGAGCATCTGTGGGGTTCTTCCTGGAGGCAATCCGCGAAATAGGGGGATCTTCAACTAGCCAACTCCATTCGAAGATCGAGAAATCATACTTTGGAGCCTTGGGGGTGGCCTCGTGGAGCCTGTGTGGAGCCGTCCTGGGGTGCTCGTTGAGGCCTGTTGGGCAGTTGTTGGGCTACTTTGGAGCTCCTCTTTGGGCTCCCCTTTGGGCTTTGCATCCAGCGCATCCGAAGCGAAGTGGCGAAATATACGTAGATGATGTTGGGATGTTCTGTGGTCAGAGCCCACTCATCTTGGGGCTGCATAGTGGCCTCTTGCAGCGATGATGGAGGAGACCATCTTGCGCCATCTCGAAGGCATCCTCTGGTCATCTCAAGCATATTGGTGCCCTCTCAGACAGTCTTGGACGCACGAACCGCCAGCGACTCCCTGGTGGTCACATCCCAGAGGAGACCTCCTCGGATCGGCGCCCGCGGTCGACGGGTCATGTTGGCCCGAGATGGCTTCTAGCATGGCTCCCAGGGGCCCCGAGCCCAAAAGTACCCCAATGGGCCCTACGAAGGCCCACAAGAGCACCCGATGAAAGCCACAAAACGGCTCCAAGAGGCCCCCCCAAGGCTTCAAATCCGAGGCAATACCCAACAGAGATTTGTATACACCCCAAGACAGCTTGGAAGGGCCCCAAGGGCTCAAAGAGTCACCAGAAGGGCACTAACAGGTCCTCATCACGACCATCCCAAACGAGCGGACTCCAAAAGAATTTCAAAAGACCCTCTGACTGAAATCCAAGGCCTCCCCTTTGCTGTTGTCCAGGGGAGGCCACCTCGATGAACTGCCAGCCCCCGTCAGACCGCAGAGCGGAGAAGTATTGAGATTCGGGCCAGCAGATTGTTGCAATAGGGGAGATCACCCGACACTCCCCCCGATTGAAGCAGACTGGCCCCTCTGGTGACCCGGCACGGGGAGGAGGCAAATCCTCCCCCAGAGGGGAAGACGTGGCAGCTTGGGAGGAGCTCGTATACTAAACCACCCACGTCCCAGGGGCGAGTAGGATTCCAAATGTGCCTGTCTGTCAGGCTGCACTGAAGCAGAACAGCACTACCCACCAGTAGCCTCGGTGCGTAGACCCCAGTTGGTCGAAGGTCAAACGAAGGAGAGACGCGTGAAAGCGGATGGGGAGAGTCGGAATCGTACGGCGTGTGTGAGCGAAGTGGACAGCATGGATCCAATCGGCAGCCCGTGTGAATGCAAGAGGAGGCGTGTCGAGGCAGGTGCAACATTGTGGAAGTGCGCGGAACGGAAGCAAGCGACAGCTGGGGAAAGCACGCTGGAGCACGCGGGAGCAAACGGCTACGGGTTGGGCATGGGACCGAGCTGGGGAGAGTCAGGCGCAGAGACAGGCCACGAAAATCAGCGATGGGCCAAGCCAAGGACGATCCGGGGACAGTCGTGGACAGGGCCCGTCGAGGAATGTGGCGCTGATCAGGGACATTGCTTTGGAGCACGATTCAGAAACTAAGGCAGTGCAAGCGTCGTTTAGGGCACGAGCGAATGAGGTTGGTTGCAAGCAGCTTGCGACATCTCAGGTCGATCTGGCATTGATTATCATGAGCGTTCATACTACACATATTTGAATGGCTGGAAGCGTCAGGGGGGATGTCCTGAATGGCAGTTTTGTGCCGTGTTGATTCCGAGCGCAGTGAAGTTGTACGTGTTTGGTACAATAAGTGTGTGCACAGCAAGTGCGGGTACCCGGAAAGGAAATAAAAGTGATTCAGCCTGAGTGGCAGTAGGTTCTGAACATGATTAAAGTCAGAATATTAAACATGCCACAATGATAAACAAATGGCGTCGTTGGGAACATCAAGTCAGAGCACACCGGGGTTGACCATCTTCAGCGTTGGCCAATTACATGTTTTATGCGATGTTTGACTTGCAAAGGGTATATCTGATTTCTGAGCACGCATGTCGAATTCGCTCAAGTGCAGATTTGACCAAGTTTGAAGCCTGATGGCGCCCCAGCTGCAAACTTCTACTCGAGGAATCGCTATGTTATGTTTCACGCCCGAGCGGCAGCTTGAGCCGGCAGAACGGTGCGCCCCTCGTATCCACGAGTTGCTTTTTTTTGCGCGTATCCAGAATGTAATGTGCGAATTCGCTGTGAAAGCCAAGGCATGGCTTGTTTTATGCGGCTACTGTCGGGGGCGGTGCACAGGATGTGCGACAACAAGGTAGGGATCATGTGGGAGATGTGGGATACGTTGCTGGGAGCGCGCGAAGTGCCATGCCTCCAACGCTCAGGCACTTACGCGAACCCAGGCTCCCCCAGCACGGCCGCGCCGTACAGTCCAGGCGCCACCCCCGCTCCCTTTTCCTGGGCCAGGACTCCTAGCGCCTTCTGTTCAGCTCCTCGCTTTCCATCCTGTCTCGTATCTGTTGTTTCCCGTCGTTGTCCGTCCTCGCCATCCCTCCCCCTCCTCGCGTAGTAGCCCACGTCCCATTTCTCCCATTATCATATCCTCCTCCATCCTTCACACTTCCCTTTCGTTCATCCTTCCTCCTGCCGTCTCCCTCCCTCTTCCTCCCTGCCTTATGTACCCTCTCTCCTCCCCCATCCCATTCCTGTGTCCTCAGTCCTCTTCCCTCACACCTCTCCCCAACTTCCCTACCACCTCAAAGGTTCCCCCGTCCCCTCACCCACTATCTACGTTCCTTTCTCCCTCCTCTCTTCTTCTCCTCATCTTCCTCCGCATCCGTCTGTCTTGCCCCCCCCCCCCCCCGCGTTTCCTACCACCCCCCCCCCTCCTCTCCCGCCCGCCGATGGCCCTTCGTCATCGTGTTTCGGCTGCTCCGCCTTCTCTCCCTTCGTCCTCCCCATCCCCTCGCTGCCGCTGCTCCTCGCCCTCCCCCCCCACCTCCGCTCTTGCTCGTACCTTCCCTTCCTCCGTCCGCCCTCCTCCCTCCCCCGCCCCCCGTCCTACAAAAGCGCGCTCGCCATGTGGCGGCCGCCGCCCAGGCAGCTTCTCGCCGTACGCCGGCGGCTCGCCGCAGTCGAGGTCGATATGACGTTGGCCGCTGGCGCTGCGCCCCCTTCGGGCCGCACATCGGGGGAGGACGCACGAGCCTCTGCGCAGCGGAGGAGGGGGAAGGAAGGCGAGGAAGAAGCTAGGTGAGGAAGTGGAGGGTGTGGCGAATCGATCTCCCCCGCTCCTGTTCCTTCTCCACCCATCCCCCTCCCCTCCCCTCCCCCGCCTCCCTCTCCCCCTCCTCGCCATCAGTATCATCATCATCACCATCGCCATCATCATCATGACCATATGGCATCAACCTGAACCTCCACTACTGTTCCGATCCGAAAGTTTCCCAATTTCGCCACCGTGCTCGCCGCGGCCGTCTGGGGTGGCGCGCGCGGGATAAGACTCGCGGGGCCCGAGGGTGCATGGGGGCGATGTCGCGAGGGCAGAGTCGGCGAGCCGATGGGCAGCCCAGCACCCGGTTTGGCCGGAGGGGCCCAGTACAATGCAAGGGCAGAGCCTAACCCCCGCCTGGGGTCGCGGGATCGGGCCCCCCTTCCCAATTAAAAATTTTAAAGCCCAAACGGTGTACTGACCCGAAAATGAGCAAACGGCATAGGATGTCCTCGAAAAAGGCTTTCGGGTTCGGTCATACGACGACTCGAAAAGTTTACCGGCCGACCTGAAAGTGGCCAAATCCCATAGGACTTGTGCCAAGACAAATTCCGGGTCCGGTTCGAACGACCCGAAACTGTCCAAATCGCTTAGGACCCCTTGCAAAAAAGCATCGTTCTCGAGGTCTTCGGGCCCACTGCGAAGAAACCGAACATGTGCAAACCGCTAAGAACCTCCTGTCAAAAACGGTTTCTCGGCGGTTCTGGGCCTCGTCCAAAGAAGCCGCCGGTGGGCAGACCGCTCAGGACTTCCTGCGCAAGAAATGGTTTCCCCGGTGAGCCATTGTCAACGGGAACGCGCCCCGCGCGGGATCGGGGTTCGCACGGGGGCGCGGCTGCTCTCGCCTGTCCAGGGGGCATGCATTGCCGCGCCCTTCCAGCATAGCGTTTGCGCTGCATTCGCGCGGCGGCGTGCCATTCAAATCGGAAGAAATTTTCGGAGCGCCGATGTATGGTCATGACTGCACCCCGTCTCGAGGCCATGAGTCTCACACCCACTCGCGGTCATGACCCGCTGTTTGCCCAGCTCAACTTCGGGGCGCCCAGTTTCCTATATCGACGCCCTCCTACCAGTTTCTGCTTTTTGGATATGCCCATGCGCCGCGTTTCTCCGCGTACCTGTTCTTTTCCGCTGGCGTTGCTTCCCTTGTCTGGGCGATTCCGTCTCGACCACCTTTCCTTCCTCATGTTATCTCACGTTTCTACCTCTCCATCGTTCCACAGGTGCCTGAAGGTACACAAACGAGCGAAGCGAAGCGAGCCTCCAAGTCTTGTGTGTATACGACACCTGAGAGGAGGAGGAGGAGGAGAAGGAGGAGGAGAAGGAAGAGGAGGAGGAGGAGGAGGAGGAGGAGGAGGAGGAGGAGGAGGGGTGGGATGATGAGGAGGAGGGAGAGGGAGTCGTTGAATCCCGATCGCAGTAGAATGCATGATATGTGGGACCGAGTGAGTTTCAACTCCGCGCGCTGAAAAAGCACAGGTGGCTGCTAGGACCACGCCAGGATCTGTTCTTTTCCCCAGAAAGGGGATATCAGGCAGAGGAGAGGAGAAGGCGGCGCGGGGGAGCACAGAGGTCCAAGCGGTGTCGTAGAATGCGTCGCTCGCCATGTCTGTGTGAGCGTTCTTTCATCCTTACGCCGCAGCGCTCGTCACCTAGACCAAACCCCTCTTCGCCCCCCCCCAGGTAACACTAACGATCGTATTGGGGGGGTGTCATGGACACCCCCCCATACATGTTGTGGAGCACACAGGCGGTTGATGCGCCGGTGGCGCGGACGCACCCTGGCGGGTGCACGCCGCGGCCGCCGTTACTGTTACCCTCCCGCCCGAGAGCCCCCCCCCCCCGGGTAACGACCGTTGCCCGGGAAAGAGCAGAAAGGGTAGTTTGGGACTGTCGTTCCAGGTTTTCTTTGTGTCCCTTGGACTCCCGCCAGGGAACGGATGCCCGGAAGGAAACAGTTCCGAACCCAAGAGCCCCATGTGTGCATTTAGGGCAGGGCGGCATGGGCCACATTCGTTCTCTTTTGGTGACCTTCTACCAAGACGAGATCCGGCGGCGAGCGAGGGGGAAATGAGAAGGAGGAGGCTTTCTCAGAAGGCGGCGGGACTTCTCAGAGGTCCTCGCGCCTTCTGAACAGTTTTCTGCGGCTTCGGGGAAGGCTTAGAAAACTTGTCCGAAGGCCGGTGGACTTACGAACCTTCTGAGAAGGCCTACTCTTTCTCACTTCCCTCCCTCGATCGTCGCCGAGAGATGCGTGATTGGACCTCTCTGCTGCACCGTGAGGCATCTTTCTCCGGACTCCGTTTCCTGCTGGATTTCCTTATGTTGTTCCCCGGGGCCTCCCTCCGCAAAGAAGAGTCGACGACACGTAAGAGTGACGTTTCGCTGGAGCGACCTTCGTGCGGGCCCAATGGGGTCCCCCGATCGTCGAACACGAGGCGGCAGTGGCGTCCTGCGCGCTTGTGTGTATTCCCCCGCGGCCCCCAAAAAGCCGCTCACCAAAGGTCACTCTTACCCAGAGTCACTCTTGCCTCGAGCCGAAGGAGGACCCCGACTTCCGGATCCGCCGTACGTTTTGGCAGATTGACCGACGGAAGGTTGTGTCGGAAAGGTACCCCAAGACGATGCGAAAAAGTAAGGCAGAAATTCCAGCCTCAGAAAAGTAGGGCGGAGATTGCCCCAAAAGTGTGGCGGAAACAGCGACGGCAAAGTAGGGCGTTTTTCGGCATCCAAGGAGCATGTAAGAGATGACGGGGACTTCAGCCTCATTCGCGATGCCGCCCAAAAAAGTGCGGCGGGTCCGAAGTCAGGGAAGGAGGACAATGCGAGGAGGAGGGTCCTGCTCCTGCAGTCCTGGCGTGGATCCCACCAGCCCCCGGGAGCAGCCGTGGCACCGAGCACTTTTTGCCCCGAGCGCGGCTCGCCGGGCAGCTCTGTCCCCCCCCCCTGTGTCAACGATGGCCCGTGCTCGGTTTGCACCAGCCCTACGCGGCGGCTCTCGCGAACCTGACGGGCCCGAAAAGAGACCGCTCGCGTCTCCGGGTCGAGGAGGCGAGGAAGGCGGACAAGCAGGTAGGAAGCGAAGGAGTATAGCGCGTTGTCGATGCCCTCCTGGGAAGGCACGATCCCAGTGAGTCGGGTGTGGCACATTGGCTCTCCCATCCTTTGAGGCGGTGTTCGGGAAGGTTGGTAGGGTAAATCGTCTGGTCACGGAACCTGCTGCAAGGACCGTTGTTGGCAATGGGGTTTTCTGAAGTTTGGGTGAAGCCATCTGTTGCACCAAACGGATGGGTAAGCCGAAAACAACAAATCGATGGATTGATTCATCCGTCTGTGTGCATAGTTTCTGTGGGGCGGCACAGGGGGTGCACACACGAGGAGGGTAGGGAGGAGGACGGAGGAAGAGAAGGGTACGCAGGAGGAGGAAGAGAAGGGTCAGGAATATGGGCAGGAGGAGGAGGAGGAGGAAAATGGTAAGGAGGGTAAGGAGCAGAGAAGGATAAGGAGGACAAGGCTAAGGAGAAGCAGGAGGAGGATGAGGGTGGAGGCGGGGGAGGCGGGGAGGCACGCAGAGTGGCCCCACGGAGGGGCACACGGACACGCTCCCACTGCCGGAGGGGCACACGGACACGCTCCCACTGCAGGGAGCTGTTTTTTTGCTGTTCTCTTCACTTGCGATTGCGCATCCTGGGACCTCGGTTGGTGTGCCTCCTGGGGCCTCCTGCGCCTCGCGCAGTAGGCACGTCGAATAAGACATTGGCCTGCCAACGGGAGTCCCACGATAAGGTCTTGTCTCCCGATGGGCCCCGAGTGCCCTGGGGCACCGTACGAAGCTCGGAGTCAGCTAAAGATGTGCCTTTGGGCTTCTGTATGGAAATATTCATTGGCTTGCGCCGCACCGCAGACCCCGTTGGAAACCCTGGACGTCTCGCTTCCAGGGGGCGTTGTCGTAGCAGCGTCTTGGCGCCGAGCGTACATCTGGGAAGCCCAACACCGTGTTCGCAAGGGTCCCTGTTGGAGCGGTTTGGGGCCTCTTGGTAATTCCTTGGGGGCCTCCTGGGGGCCGTTTATTGGGGCAGCCCTCCTCCAAACCAGCCGGACTGGACTCCCGGAGGAGGTTTTTGGGCGAGGCAACCATCCCACACGCCAAGGAAACCTCAAGGGGTCATCGATTGTCTAATCGTACCGTATGTGCCTTCTATATATTTTCTTAGGCTGGCCTCTTGAGCCATCCTGGGGGTTGCTTGGGCTCTCTGGGCTGTCACAAGGCCCTCTTGGTGGGGACAAGTCGCCGCTCTCGCCAAGAGCTTCGAACGTTTCTGATTCGCACAGCACCATACCTCAAGGTGGCCGAATCCAGATATTTTGTTAACCCTCAATTGTCACATCCAGCTGGCCGTGCGGCCCGCTACTGCGCCGAAAGAAAGGAAGAGGAAGACTCAAAGGGGAAGGGTTCCCCCTGTTCTAGATCCCAGCATGACTCGATTTGGGGTGGGCTATCAAGCCTGGGGAGGAGGGGCCAATGTGGCAACGGAGAGGGGGAAAACAATTTTTATCTTTCGCACACTTCAACATCACTGGCGGACGTGACACTCGTAAGCCGACATGGGTCGACGGGAGGTGGAGGAGAAGGAGGAGGAGGAGAAGGAGGAGGAGGAGGGATCGGGTGAGATGGCCTACAAAGGTAGGTGGCCCCGAACGGACGAGGAGATGGATGGCAGACTTCTTGGGATATACATGACTCAAGTCAAGGGTTCACAGCCCCCCGCCCCCCGAGGTGGGATGCGTCCCAGGGTTCACAGCCCCCACCCCCAACCCCAGATGGGATGAGGGGGGGCGACGACGACGCCGACGACGCCGACGCCGACGCCGACGACGACGACGACAACGACGACGCCGACGACGCCGACGGAAAACGACGACGACGGCGACGCAGACCGACGCGGACGCCAACGCCGACGAAGACGCCGACTCCGACGACGACGACGACGACGACGCCGACGCCGACGCCGACGACGACGACGACGAAGAAGACGACGACGACGACGACGACGCAGTCGCCGACGTCAACGCCGACTCCGACGCGACGCCAACGCCGACGCCGATGCCGACGACGACGACGGCGATGACGCCGACGACGACGAAGACGCCGACCCCGACGCCGACGCCGACGCCGATGCCGATTGATGATGACGACGACGCCGACTCCGACGCCGACGCCCACGACGATGCCGACGCCGACGCCAACTGAGGGTGACGACGATGACTGAAGACGACGACGACGACGACGACGAACCATCCCACACCCACAAGGCGGGGGGAGCACCTGTGCTCTCCACCACGCCACGGCCACAAGGCCACGACCTCTGGGTAGGAGGAGGGCGATCCCGCTCGCGAGGCCTTCGCGAGGCTCGGGCGTACCCATCCTGCGGGGTTTAGGGCTCGATCCCATATGCATTGGGGGGCGGGATGCAACCCTGGGGGTCGAAGTGGATGGGTTCGAAGCCGATGCATCGACGATGCGGCTTGATGCGGAGGCAGATTTTCTCTACGTCGACGTCGCCGATCCATCGCCGACGTCGCCACTGCATCGCCGATGCATCGTCGAAGCATCGGTGATGCATCGGCGACGCGGTGCAATCCTCTGGCCCCATCTACTCGGGCCCATCTAGGAGGCCCCTAACATAGGCCACGCGACATGCGTTTGATTTGAGCAACGGGCTTACAGGCCGTAACAGCAGCCAGATTGGCGAGTCCACGCACATGATATCGAGAAGCCAAAGAGAGTCCAGTGCGACTGCTCACGAGCCGTACGTGCGAAGCTTGGCGTCGTGCCAGCGAAAGTCGTGCTGGATGTTACGAGCAAGCGTTACCGCCCATGTGCCGCAACCAGCGGGCGCACCGCATCTCCATTGCGAGACCATGGCACCACTGTTCATGCGTAGGGCTCCTCTTGGTTGGTGTGTCCACAACCCGTGTGCCCAACGTTGTGTAAATGGGTATTGCTACCCAGAGTTCAACCACGGCTGTGGAGTTTGTAGTTCTACCATGGAGAGTTGTGATCGCATATGTGGGTGGGTTTTGTTTTTTTCACCAGCTGGTAACGTACGGAGAGTTACGGCCCTACTTCTACGTACTTGCTCGGGCACCTTGAGGGTGCCAAGCACACTCGGAAATCCCCATCGGCCTCGGAGGTGCGTGGACCGCTCGCACTGCAAGTGGGCAGCAGATGCTCCAAGCAGAGCCCGCACCGAGGGGTCCCGAGTCGCTTGGCCTCCAGTGATTGGCGAGGGGGTCCGCGTCGTGGGCGCCTCGTGGGCGCCTCGTGGGCACCCCGTGGGCGCCTCGTGCGCCGGCACGGGCCTCGGGCTGTTCGCACGGCGGGCGCCTCGTGGGCGCCTCGTGCGCCGCCAATGGGCTGGCAGAGGTTCGCGCCGTGGGCGCCCGTGGGCGGCCTTTCTGGGCGCGTCTTGGGCGCCTCCTGCGCCCTCGGCGGCGCCCCGTGCGATGGCCGAACCAAATAGCTTCCACCATCTACACTGATTGCAGCACGTGCGGGCCGGTGCTGAGCAAGATATCATGCCGAACCTCCACAGCTGGGACTTCGTCAGCAAGATCGGCCAGGTGTTTCGGGAGCAGGCGTGGCTTTGCGACCAGAGTGCCCGACCTCATCCCGAATGATCCACGCTGGATTTGCACATGAGAGTTATTTGAGACGTGTCTGTCATGAGTTCCTTGAAACTGACAGTGAAACCACATGTATTGCGCCAGAGAACTTACACCGAATTGCGCTGCACAACATACACCACGCACATAGTTTGTCCCACATCGATTGCATAAGATATGTCCCACCAACAATTGCACGACTATATTGAACCGCGAACCTCCAGTGCATGGCTTGCACATCCAGCGTTTACAATTCACTGATTGGGATCCACGCTGGCAAACATATTTGATTTGACATGTATAAGGTTCACACGTGTTGTCGCTTCTGTGTTGGGACGCGTGGGGAGACATGGAGAAAGTTGCCGTTCTGGTCATCGTGGTTTACAGCATGTACACCCTCAGACGTGTCCACCTTTGGTCACTTTCCGCCAATGAGTAGCTGGCATTGCACTCACGCTTGTGAACGATCTCCGCCAGTTTCTCAACACGGTGCATGACCGTTACCACGATACCCGAATCGTTTTCCAGCATTCCACGAGAGGCTCTCGCTTTCCATGACCACTTGCTTCTTGTCGGACAAAGCGCAGCCATGGCCCCCGTCGTCGCGTCCGTCTCTGGTTTCCCTTGGCACAGGGAGGAGCAGGGCTCTCTCTCTCTCTCTCTCCTCCGTGTGCTCCGCCTCTCTTCGCGCCGCGACTGCTCCTCATCGTTCTCTTCCTTCTCCTCCTCGGCCTTATCGCCCTCGTCCTCGCCTCGCCGCCCCTTCCACCTCTCGCCGCAGGTGCGCCGCCCGCGGGCTCGACCACAGCCATCGAATTCGCTGAGATTTTTGCGGGGCCTTTGCTGCCAGCGGCCCCGAGCGACCCCGCGAGGAAGCTCGCGCCTGGACAGGCCCGCTGCCCACCATCCATCCCGGCCGTGCGCGTGCGCGCATGTCGGGTGCCCCCAGAGGGCGGGGTTGGGAAATCATCTTGACAATTTCGGTGCTGCGAAGGACGACCCGCAGAGGCTAGGACGCAAGGGTACCCTAAGGACAGCCATGCGTCCTTATTATGAGTTGGACCGTATACCCTCCCGTTCCAGATCCTCCCCTGACAAATCCCCAAAAGACTTCTTGAACACTTCGACAGACGCCCCCTGGAAACACCGGCAGTTTGTGGGCCTGCCATTGGGGCCAGAGCCAAGCTCTGATATTCGACTATTGCACAATCATCGGGCGCTGCGCGCTGCATGGGTGCTCCTGCGGGTGCCTGAGGCCGCTCGTCCGTGGGAGTCGACTGCTGGCCTGTGGAGAGGCCGGAACAAACAAACATCGTGTGGTGAGCCAGTGGGGATGCGGGTCGTTCTTCGAGGATGTTTTGGGTGATTGGGGCATCCGAGGTCCCAAAACCGTGCTGTGACGGACCTTTCGTTATAATTTTCGGTGAGGCCTTGGCGGAGTTCGAGGTCACCGCTGGGTCTGCCACCATACGGCGTTGGGACCCCCAAGTATGGGTTGGATGTTCATTTGGTGGACCTCCGTGGGGCCCACCTAACAGATTTGTTTGATTTGAGTTTGACTCAAGCTCGGCTCAAGTTCGACTCAAGTCGACCGACGTTCGGCGCAGCATCGACGCAAGAGTGGAGCGAGTGGTGTCAAGAAGGTCTTCAGAACGAGTATATACTGTGTGCGTGTGCGTGTGAATCCGTGTCCTCTTCCGCCGCCTCCTCCTCTGTGTGTGCGAATCTCCCGTCGTTGGCGTGAATACTTCCTGCGGCGTCGCCGCGCGCCCGCTCACCGAGGACAAGTGCGCACGCGTGCCCTGTTGTGGGCCTGCGCGCGTGCGTGTGGGAGTGCACGGGTGCATTGGTGCGCTTGTGCGCTTTTGTGCAGGCGTGTGTCTGCGTGTGTGGCTCCTCGCCCCCTGCTTCCCCCCTCCCCTTCCTGCATGGTGGCTGAATTCGCCTGAAGTTGCCGTGCTTCGCTTTACTCGCCAGCGCAGTCCTTCTGCCCAGCCGCCGACGCAAAAAGTGTCTGCGCGTGTCCCCCGCCCGCCCTGTTGCTCTCCCCCTCCCCGGAGTGCAGTGTTGCACTTTCGCGTGGCGCCTTTTCTTGCCTCGTGGACTGCGCACCTCCGCTTGCCGCCTCTCTCCCCCCCCCCCCTTTTCCCCTCCTCGCCTTCCCCCTCCCCTCGCGGCCCACCGCGAGAGTGGCCCGGTCGATCCGCGTGACTTGGCCCGGCCGCGCGCGTTCTCCCGCTGGACTGCCTGTGCCGCGCCGCCGCGCGCGTGGCCGCAACGCCAAACAAAAGGTGCAGTCTGGCAGCAGATCATGGGAGCCTGGGGCGTACCCTGCCAGTTCCGACTCTCGCGTCGATCAGCGTCCGGGAGTCGATGAGCCGGCGTCGACTTGGCGTCGACTTCGCGCCGACTTGGCGTCGACTGGCGTCGACCAGCGTCGATTCGCAGGAGCCGACACGACGGCGTGGGAGGCTCCCGTGAGCTGCCGCCGACGCGTGGGCCCCTGGCGCTGCCCGCGCCCTCCTGCACACGGCCCCTCGCCTGCCCGGCGTTGTCTGTGCCTGGCGGGCCACCCCGCGGGCCACGGCGCCCGCTCCGCGTCTTGCCGCTGGGCCCGGCCTCGCTCGGGCATTGAGCGTGCTTCGGGGGCGGAAAAGAGGGGGGTCATGACTAGGGGGGGGTGGATATCATGGCGGGGGCCATGATGTTTCCTCAGATTTCATGGCGCCTCTTCTTATTTTATGACGTCCCTTGCCCCCCCGCTGGGCCGCGCACATGCCGCCGGTCATGATTTGCACCCCCCCCTCTTGGACACCCCCCTCTTGGCCGCTCCCGAGTGCTGCCTCGGGGAGCACCACCGCTCGATGCTCGTTCTGGGGGACCTTCTCGGGGCACAGCCTGCTGCATCGGTTCGGCGCCAGCTCGACTCCAGTTCGACTCGAGCTGGGCTCTCGGGGTCGACGCGGGTTCGGCTCGGGTTCGAACCGAGTCGGCGGACGCTCGACGCAGCTCCGGCGCACGAGCGGAGCGATTGGCTCCAGAAAGGTCCCCAGAGTGGGCCTCTGCCCATCGGGAGTGGGCCTCTGCCCCTCGAGGAGCACCCTGGCCCATCGAGCAGAAGCACGAACGCGCACGCACGCACGAAACCGAACCGTGTACGGGGCATGTGGGCGTCCGAGCGACGGCCAGTTGGTGCTCTGCTGCTGCTGCTCCGCCCGCTCCCCGCTCCGGCGGGCGGGGCTGGAGCCTGTTTTTTTAGACTCTGGCAAGTTTACTTGCATGGACGGAGGGGGGGCTGAGCCTGAAGCAAGCCCGGGGGGGGGGGGGGGGGCGGAAATCACGCAAGTCGAAAGGCACTTGCACGCTAGTATTCGCTTGAAGAGGGGCGAGGGGGGGGGGGGGGGGCGAACGCCATGCAAGTAAACTTGCCCGAATCCAAAAAAAAAGGATCCTGCTCGGAGGCCCGGCCCGCGCCGCCCTCCCGCGGCCGGCGGCCTCGCGGACCGCGCGCCTGCGGCAGCAGGAGGGCCGAGCATGCTGAGAGCGCCGTGGGCCCGCGGGCGCCGCACGGGCGGGGGGCCGCTGCTCCGCCGCGCCTCGGGGCTCGGAGGGCCTCGGAGGTCCAGAGGAGGAGGAGGAGGAGGAGGAGGAGGAGGAGGAGGAGGAGGAGGAGGGGGAGGGGGAGGGGCTCGGGGTTCGGCCGGAGCGCCAGAGATCCTGCAGGCCCCGGCCGAGCCAGGGGCGCGCTGGCCTCGGGCAAGGGCGCAGGAGCCTGCAGGGTGCTGCAGGAGCCCGCAGCAGGCCTGACCGCCCCGGGTGTGGTTTGCAGCGGCCCGGGTCAGTGTAGGTCCCCGAGCGTCGGAGGAAGGAGTTCGTGTGTGTGTGTGTGCGCAGTGAAAGAGGGGGCGGGGGGAGTTGGGTGTGTGTGGGGGGGGAGGGGCAGGAGGAGGAGGAAGAGAAGGAAAGAGGGAGCGGGGGGAGTTAGGCGTGTGGGGGGGAGGGCAGGAGGAGGAGGAGGAGGAGGAGGAGGAGGAGGGAAAGCAGTGCCAGGGCTCGAGCTGAGCGGCCTTTGGGCGGCTTCGTGGGCCGCCTTCGCTTTGGTTTCGTCCCGCAGCGAAGGCGGAACGAGGGCAGAACGAGAGACAACGATGGCGCAGCGAAAGCGAAGCGCACCGTGCAGCTCGAGCCCTGGAGCGTGAAGGAGGCCGAGAGGGGAGGAGGGATCGGTGGAGGCAGGCGCAGGGGCGGGAGGGAGGGGGACGAGCCGTTTCTGCTCTGCTCTGCCGTCTCTGAAAACGAAGTACCGCAGTTCGTTCGCTCCTCCTCCTCCTCCTCGCTCGCTCCTCCTCCTCCATGCCCCTGTTCGTGGCCCCATCCGAAACCCCCCTTTTCGCCCCCTGCCCTTCCTCGCCGCCTCGTCCCTCCCCTAACCCCCCCCCGCCCCGTGGGGAGGCTGGCCGCGGCTCGATGTGGAGCCCGATGCGGCGCAATCCTCCGACCCCATCTGCTCGGACCCCATTTGGGTGGCCTCTGCGGCCAGCAGCCAGTGAGCAGCGTGTCGGGCCGCCGGTTCTGGCCCACCACGCCTCGGCGCGGCACGCCACCCGCTGCCCGGCCCCCCAGCGCCCCCGCCCCGAGCGGTTCCCGAGCTTCCGCCCCGCGGAGCGGAGCGACACGCCGAACGCTCGCAGGGCACGGCGTGCCGCCAGGGGGCCGCCGCAGCGGCACGCCGCGCAAAAGCTCCCGATCGCAGAGAGGGCCGCCCCCTCTGCCGTCATCCCCCCCCCCCCCCCCGGGGGGGGACGGCCCCACCCCGCGGGAGGAGCGAGGCGTCTTGGGAGGGGCGCGGCTTCGGCCGCGGGCGCTCCCCGCAGAATGCTCCCCCCCCCCCCGCGCAGCCTTCGGAGCAGGCGCCCAGATGGGCGCCGCGCTCCCTGGCACCGCCGCCGCCGCCCGGGGAGGCCCGGCCGCTGCTCCTCCCCTGCTCCTCGCTCCTCGGTGGCGATGGCGATGGCGATGGCGCCCTCGTCGTCCTCCCCCGCTGCTCCCTCCTCGTCCTCCCCCCTCCTGCCCCTCGTCCACCCCATCCTCCAGCGATTCCCCTTCCCCTCGTTGCGTCGTGCGAGGTCTTGCCCCTCCCGCCGTCCTCGTCCCACTCCACCTTCGTTCCACAACACTACCACCATCACCATCACCATCATCATCAACATCATCAGCAGCAGCATCGTCATCATCATCACCACCATCATCATGATCAGCATGACCATCATCATCAGCATCATCAGCAGCAGCAGCAGCATCACCATCACCCTCACCATCACCACCCTCGTCATCGTCGTCGGTGGTGTCGTCGTCGCCGGCAATATGATTAGCGTTGTCATCATCCATCATCAATACCACTATCAGTATCACAGTGAGCAACTTTGTCAGCATCATCATCAGAAGCAGCATCATGGTCATCATCAGCATCATCATCATCACCAATCCACAGCCATTGTGATACAAGCCGCTTCAGCTGATGGGCCTGACTGGGTTGTTTTGTTTGTATGGGTTCAAAGTGACTCCACAGCGTGAGGGCTCCGTCACACGCAACACTCACCAAACCAGTTTCCAAACTAACAATCCTTTTCGTTTCCTGTCTTATTGTTCCCGTGCCCTCTAAGGCAATGTCGGGCTTTCCTGGCTACCAGGGTGAAGTCCAGGCGGTCATGGATCAGCTTCGAATGACAGCCAGAGCTACCAAAAGCTTGACAAGCTGGGGTTGGGCTTGAAAGGCTGAAGAAAGGTAAACACACCCTCGAAGAGCATTAGGAGGGCATCGAGAAGTTCTTCCTCCGCTTGGAGCGCCTCGAGTCGAACGATTGAGGGCAGTGCCGCAAGCGTTGCTGGCGGACCGCCCGCTAAATTTCGTCGCGGTTCGGTTGGGACCCGCTCGAGCAGTCAGCATCCGATCGGTACTTCTTCAGTAGTTGGTGCCAATCGAAAACGTGTGCGGGGGAAAGGTGAGCAGCATCATCCTCAGCATCATCATCATCATCATCATCATCATCATCATCATCGTCATCATCACCACCATCATTATCAGCATCATCATCATCGCCGTCGTCTTCATGATCATCAGGATCATCCGCATCTAGCATCATCAGTATCATCAGCATGATCATCACCAGTATAATCAACATCGTCTGCATCATCATCGTTATCATCGTTATCATCAGCGTCATCCTCAGCGTTGTCAGCAGCATCATCACCAGTAGCATCATCACCATCGTTATGTTCGTCATCGTCACTAGCAGTATCACCACTAACATTGCCAACAGCATCCTTCTCAAAACAATCATCATGATCGTCATCGTCATTGGCATCCTCTCCCCCTGTCCTCTTTCAGCCACCCCTCCTCCGTTCCCTCCTCCTACTGCCCCTCTCCACCTCTCCCCCAATCTCCTGCACCTACCGTGCTTCCCCTCTAGCGTTGAGCTCCTCTGTGTACGTCGTGATGTTGCTGTTGCGGCCCGTGGTCCCGTAGTTGAGTGGTCGATGGCATTGAGTTGCATCAGTCGCATCGCCTCGAACGCTGATGATCGCGTCGACGCGATATTGTCCGCACAGGTCCAGCAGGACAACATGCGCGTCCCAGGGCCGCGGTCGGTCGGGCCGTCCTGAGGACCGCGGCCGCTCCGAAGTCGTGGGCGGCCGCCGATAGGGCCAGGGCTGGTTCCCAGCCACAAGCACGGGCCTCGACAATTTGAACCGCATCCAGAAGGGCCTTGTACCTCACCAGTGCAGTCCCACCACAGACCGTCCCCGTTTTTGCCCATGCGCGAGTGGTCGAGGCCTCGACGAGTGTTTCGGCGCGGAGCGTCGAAGTAGAGCAAGGCCCGCAATCCACCCCGCCTCTCGCGGCGGCCCCTCTGCACCCTCTGCTTGCGCTGCGTGAAAGATTATAATTCAACAAATCGCCCTCCTGCACGTACCTCCCACTCCTCCGCCTTCGCCTTGCACGCCTCACTGCCCCCCTTTCTCTCCACCCTCCATCCCCTTCCTCCTCCGCCTCGCCCTCCTCTTTTTCGTCACCCTCGTCTCCCCCCCCCCGCCCCCTCCCTCTCCTCGCCCGTCTTTCCACGCCTCCTCCCCAAACACAAACAGCCTCCCGCCGCCGTTCCCCTCCGACTCGGCCGCCTGAAGGCCACTGCCAGCTGATGGGGGCCCTCATGCCGCCGTCGCGCCCGCTGCGCCAAGGCCCCCGCCCCTGCACGCGCTGTCGCCATGGAGCACCGGGCAGCCCCAGGGGCCATCGGTAGATCCCGGAAGGCCCTCGGGCGGCGCCCCACAGGGAGTCGGAGCAGAAGAAGGAGGGCGACGATGGGGATGTGGAGGAGGGCGGGGAGGAGGTGAGCAGCAGGAGCGGCATCCGAGGGCACGACCCCCGAGCGCCTCAGAAGGCCACGGAGTGGTGCACGCCCGAGGCGACCATGTGCGGGAGGGGGGCGTGAGAGGGGGCGGCCCTGCTCGCAAGGCGGCGCGGCCCCTCTTACTCGCCTCCCGGGACGAGGAGGAGGAGGAGGAGGAGGAGGAGGAGGAGGAGGAGAAGGAGGAGCACGACGCGGCGACGCCTGCAGGTCTAATACTTTCTGCTTGCGTGAGCATCCCATCATTTGCGGTCCTTCTT
This sequence comes from Prorocentrum cordatum, assembly GCA_963575745.1. Lineage (NCBI taxonomy): Eukaryota > Dinophyceae > Prorocentrales > Prorocentraceae > Prorocentrum > Prorocentrum cordatum. Next base: position 160,041 of record CAUYUJ010015724.1, read on the forward strand.
CGCACCGCCTTGTCCCGCTTGTTCAGCCGAAGTGATATTGTTGATCTGATTTTCTGTTTTGCCGAGAAGACTGCAAGAGTTGTACAGCTTCTGTCCGGTCAACGCAACAGGTCCACGACGACCACCACCACCACCACCACCGTTGCGCGAAGTCCACCCGCTCGCGCGTCTCCTCCGCCCCCTTCTCCTCCTCCTCCTCCTCCTCCGCCTCCTCCTCCTCCTCCTTCTCCTCCTCCGCCTCCTCCTCCTCCTCCTCCTCCTCCTCCTCCCTACCACGTCACTTCTCACATTCCTCCTGATTGCGCTGCCTGGGTGTCTACGAGAAAATTTAGAATTGTCGCCACTTTCGTGGGCCTCTGGGAGGTCCAGCGGAGTGGTGTACTCCTGAAGATCAGAATCAGAGTTCGCCGTCCCTGGGGGCCTGCGAACTGCGAAACTGTCACCACTTCCGTGGGTACCTGGGAGGTCCAGCGCAGTGGTGTCCCACGCAGATCAGCCTGAGACTTCGCCGTCCCTGCAGCGCTGCGATCTGCGAAACCGTCGCCACTTCCGCGGACTCCTGGGAGGTCCAGCTGAGTGGTGTACCCCCGCAGATCTGAATTTGACCCTGCCATCCCGGGGGGTCGCCTCGAAATCTTTGCCATAACGCACCCCAGGAGAAGTCCGTGGGGTAGCCCGAGATCTTGCAGAAGTCTTCCGGAGGGAGCTGCGCAGTGGCAGTGCGTGGCATTGCCCGCGTACGCCGCCAACGCGTGGCGACCGACAGCCTACATCGCTGAAGAGCTTCCCGCGCCGCCGCGATTAGCCGCGGCCTTGAGGAATTAATTAGGCTCTGCGGGTGGATCATTGCTGGGAGGAGAAGGTGATGCTCTTGTCCTGAGGTCCTTGCTGGGTGCCCCTGCAGCGCCGATGTGCACGCGCTCCCCCCTGAGGGAGGACGGAGAGGGAGGGGGAGGAGCGAGAGGGGGGAGCAGGGAGGAAGAGAGACGAGGAGCGGGATGAGGGGATCCCGTCGAAGATTGGTCTGCTCACACTGTGGTGATTTGAGGTGCGGCACGAAAAGATCAGGAGGGAGGGAGGGAGAGGAGGAGGAGGAGGAGGAGGAGGAGGAGGAGGAGGAGGAGGAGGAGGAGGAGGAGAGGAGGAGGAGGGGGAGGGGAGGTGAGAGGAGGAGGAGGAGGAGGAGGAGGAGGAGGGGAGAGGGAGGAGGAGAGGAGGAGAGGAGGAGGAGGGAGGAGGAGGAGGGAGGGAGGCTGTGGAGAATGGGTGGCCCCGCGGGCACCGCCTTCGTTCCTGCACGCCCGGCGGCCCTCTGGAGCGCCCGTTGCCTCCCGCACCGCTGACCGTGCCGCCCCTGGAGATACGCCCCGCGGAGCGCCCAGGTGCCTCTGCGGTCGAGCTCCGCGTTCCTCGCACTCCTCCTCCTCCTCCTCCTCATCCTCCTTCTCCTTCTCCCTCCTCCTCCTCCTCCTCCCCTCCTCCTCCTCCTCCTCTCTCCTCCCCTCCCTGTTCTCCTCTCTCCGCCTCCTCCTCCTCCTCCTCCTTCTCCTCCTCCTCCTCTCTCATCATCATCATCATTCCCATTCTCTCTTCTCTCCTCCTCCTCCTCCTCCCTTCCTCCTCCTCCTCCTCCTCCTCCTCATCCTCCTCCTCCTCCTCCTCCTCCTCCTCCTCCTCCTCCTCCTCCTCCTCCTCCTCCTCCCCTTCTCTCCCCATGCCTCCAGCCTCACCGCCCCCCTCCCCCCCGCTCCGGCTTCCCCACCCGATCGGCGGAGGCGAAGGTGTTCGTGGCCGTCGGAGCGCCGCGGTCAGGGGCAGCTCACGCCGTGCGCCATCACACCCCGATCCACTCCGACCGCCCTCCTCGCTCTCTCTCTCTCTCTCTCTCTCTTTCGCTCTCTTCTCTCTCTCTGACGCTCCACAGCACGAGGAGAGGTGATCTCTCCTCACTCGGCTCGTGATGCGAACGGCACGCGCGCGAGCCACCACCATGCTGATGTGATGGTTCTCGCGGAGACAAAGTATAGCACGAGGAGGAGTGCGATCGGCGTGGCTCGGCCTCCCGCGGAGGCCGGGCACCCCGTCGGGGGAAACCCGCGCGCCCCGGGGCCCTTGCCTGCCTGCGCCGCAGACACGCACACGCCGACGGGCGCCGACCGCCGCAGAGGCCGCCGGCAGCAGCACCAGCCAGGCGGCCATCGACGGTCGAGCTCCGCGCTCCTCGCACTCCTCCTCCTCCTCCTCCTGCTCCTCCTCCTCCTCCGCCTCCTCCTCCTCCTCCTCCTCCTCCTCCTCATCATCCTTCTCCTCCTCCTCCTCCTTCTTCTCCTCCTCCTCCTCCTCCTCCTCCTCCTCCTCCTCCTCCGCCTCCTCCCTCCGCAAGCACGGGCCGCAGCAGGCCAGCGGCAGCCTCGACGGCCAGGCAGCAATCAGCAGCACCGACAGCCACAGACTTCTTGGCATCCTGCGTAGCTGGGGTCCGAGCAGATGGGGTCGGAGGATCGCGCCGCATCGCCGATGCATCGGCGATGCATCGGCGATGCGGGTCGATGTGGGGCCCAAATTTCTCTACGCCGACGTCGGCGATGCATCGCCGACGTCGGCAGCGCATCGCCAATGCATCGGCGATGCATCGCTGATGCATCGCCGATGCGGCGCGATCCTCCGACCCCATATGCTCGGACTTCATCCAGGAGGCCTCTAAGACTACAGGCGCAGAGCCAGCGGCTCTCCAATCTGGATCTCGCGCGCGGATTTGGAGGAGTTGCCTCTCTGTGGTGAGGCCCTCCTCCTCCTCCTCCTTCTCATCCTCCTCCTCCTCATCCTCCTCCTCCTCCCCCTCCTCCTCCTCCTCTGCCTCCTTCTCCGCCTCCTCCTCCCTCCTCCTCCTCCTCCTCCTCCTCCTCCTCTCCTCCTCTGCCTCCTCCTCCTCCTCCTCCTCCTCCTCCTCCTCCTCCTCCTCCTCCTCCTCCTGACCGCAGCAGGCCAGCGGCAGCGGCCAAGCAGCAACCAGCACCGACCGCCACAGACCACAGGCGCAAAGCCGGCCGCGCTCTCCAATCCGGATCTCGCGCGCGGCTCTGGTGAAGTTGCATATCTTTGGTGATGCCCTCGTGCTCCTCCTCCTTCTCCTCGCCTCTTCACCTCCTCCTCCTCCTTCTCCTATTCCTGCCCTCTTGATCTCCTCCTCCTCCAACTCCTCCTCTTCTGCTTGGCCGCCCCCCCTCCACTCCCCTCCTCACCCTTCTGCTCCCCCCCCCCTCTGCTCCCCCCCTCCCCCTCTTCGTCGACCCGACCTGCGAGGCTGTGCCTCCCGCGCTGGCGCGGGCCGCGTCGCTGCTCCCGAGGAGGGGCAGCGGCCGCGCAGAGGGGGGGGAAAGCACCCGGACCGAGCAACGATTGAGCGAGCCCCAACACGGGGACGAAGAGGACCCCAATAGGCTTCCAAGACGACCCCAGAGGGCCCCGAGCCGTCAAACGATCGATCCAAGACGCAAGAGCTGGCCTCCATACCGCCCAAGGAGCTTCCAAGACGCCTCAAGAAGCTTCCGAGAGGGCTCCCAGAGGAGCGTTTGCTAAACGGCCGTGGGCGTTGACTGAACAGCCCTGCCCTGTACAATTCCTTTTTGGGGCGCGTTTGCGAAACGAACTCGCGTGTCGGAGCGATTCTTATGCGGGCGGATCTCCTGCGCTCTACGAAGGTCACCGAGGGCGAGGAGGACGGGGTCGAGGGAGGGAAAGGGAATTTTCGATTGCGCATCTGATTCAACCGCAGGCTGGTTAGGTTTAACATCAGCTCTTTACGCACCAAACAGAGGAGGGGCTGCTCCCCCTAACATTGCATCGGCTCGGGCGGCAAGGTTGCGGGTAAGCACTGTTGCCGTTCGCAGGGCAAGCATTGTGGCTTTTCACAGAGCAGCAGTACACTAGCACAGCACACAGGTAGAAAACCAGTGCATGTTCAAGGAGAGGCACAACAATAAGACAGCAGGGCATGGCGGTCCTGGGCTGTGTCCTTGTGCTGGGCCCCTGCACGTGCCAAGAAAGGTGCAACTTCGACCAAGCATCCTATATACGAGGGGAGACGATATCTTCGGCCCCACGACGGCACGCAAGCGAAACTGCGGAGGGGAACAAACGCCAATCTTTGCACCAAGAAGCAAGAGAGGAGGCACTGCTGCACATGCCCTCCTGCCGCCGAAGTGCCTTGCCTGACTGCTGCGCGCCAGCCGGACCCGATCACGCGCACGACGCTGACGTCGGCAGCCAGCTTGCAGAAGCGAGCGACGCTCGGCCTCTTCACGGCACGCGCGGCGGACGACGGGGGGGGCACACGGACGGGCGTCCGCACGCCGAAGCCATCTCCTTCCACATCCCCTGCAGCGCCCGGGCGGAGGCACACGGGCGGAGGCACGAGGGCCCGCGGGGGGGGGCGGGGCCGCGGGCACCTCCGCAGAGGCGGGGAGGGCCCCCCCGCGCGTGTGGTGCGCATCGGGTGCACCACCGCCCTCGGCCGGGGTCGCGTGGGCCCCTGGCCTCTCCACGCGCACTTCTCTCCTCCTGGGCGGCTGCCGGCGGGTCTTTGGAACCTGTACACGTCGATCAGGAGGCAAAGGCGCATTGGATATATATATATATATATATATATACACATACATACAAGACTGCATTGGCGCTTCGCGCCATGCACCTTGATGGCTGTTCGCCTCATCCATGTTGGCCTTGAAGTGCGGCAAGCTCATTTAGGATTGCGTTTGGAAATGAATTTTGAAGCGGCCCTTGCAACGTGGCGGCGAGAGAGCGGAGGCCCCGAAATAATAGAAAATCACCGGAAAACCTGAAGTGTCGAGCTGCGAACCGTGATCTGCGCCTTCCTCTCTCGACTCTTGCCCTGCGAACCTCGAGCCTCAAACGTCGACGTGCGATCTTTTCGGGAAGCGCACCGAATCCCAAGTTCACAACGGATTTCCCGAATATTGTTGCGACGCACACATGTGTGCTGTCTCTCGTTACCGGGAATCGAGTCTGAGGCCAGCAGCAGGAGGTGTCAGGGGGAGGAAGTCTGTTTCCGCCCCAGCGCGCTTGCGTTCCGAATTAAGTGGTCGGCCGTCAGGCGCCGCCAGCAGCAGCGGCCTCGTCGACCTCGTGCTCGTCGCCGGCTGCCACGTTCTCCCAGTCACTCCCGGCCTCTGCGTCCTCTTCTGCTGCAGCGCCCCCGAGCCGAGCCAGCAATTGCGACTCTTCGCAAAAGTCGAACTGCGCGCCGTAATCCGTGAGGGTGGCCTGCTCACAGAATGAGTACACCCGACGCAGCACGTCGTGGTTGAACTTAGCAAGAGTCGCGGCTTTGTGCTCCTGGAAAGCCTTCACGCGCGTGGCTCTAGCTTGCCGGATCAGGACGGTCCACAGCTGGATGGCGGCGGCGTTCTGGGCGTGAAGCACGGCAACCTTGCGAACCGGTCGTCCGCGTTTCCCGGTTGCCCACACCGTGGTGCCCAATCGCTGGGACACCACGCGGCGCGGCCCGCTGCCTGCGAGCACGACTGCGGGAGTTTTCTTGTGCCGCCCGTGATCCGGGCACCGCGACGAGGGCTGTCGAATGCGCAACGCATTCTTCACTCTGAAGCTTCTCCACCCAGGAGACGCGGTACCATGCCGCCTTGTGGGGCGGAGGGGGGGGGGCCCAGTTGAACGGCACCAGGGTGGTTGAATGTAATGCCCACGCGGGTCCTTGAGCTCCGCGGCAGTGAGAGTTTCCATGTGCGCGTCCATGGCTGGCACCAGTTCCGCGCTGGGAGGCAGGGCGCGCCAGCTGCTTGGCAGATCTGCGGTGCGCAGCGTTTTCTTGAGCAGGCTGTCGCGAACCATCTGCCGAACGCAGCGAACGAGCCAGAACGAAACCCAAAAAGAGTCCCTCATGGCCACCGCGACTTCACCCTTGAAGGCGCAATGGTGTTTGAGCCAAAATGGCTACGGAAATTGAAGCTGTCTTTTATGTTGGGGGAAAGGTGCACATATGTGCATCATCACACGCACCTCCACGAATAAGTAGAACTCAGAGGGAATGAGTGCGTCCGTCATTGAGTTTTCCGGCCGCTTCGGTAAAAACATCGTCCCAAAGATGCCAATCGAATGCAATCCTTTCGCAGATCTTGCGAGACAGGTCAAACGCCACATTGTATTTATGAGTGTGAACATGACACGTGTAAGAACACATTGCGAAGTCCATCTTTTGGACACCGATCGTCAGATAATGTCGTTTCTGCGTGAACCATCTTCCCAAAATGGAGCCCCGAGGTATCCCCTGGTACTTTTTGGTAACCCAGACCTTCTTGCTCTGTGTCGAGGCTCCGCTTCAAAGCCTCCTGGGGCTTCCGGGGGGTCCCCTGGGGCGTTCTGTGGCCTTTGGGCCGTTTTGGGTTTTCGGGCCCGTGGGGACCTTGGGCCCCGGAAGGAAACTCAAGGAAACTCCTTGGGCCTGCAGGGCCCCGTGGACGCGGCACACACGCGCGCACACACGTACACGCACACACACACACACACACACACACACACACACATCGCAAACGCACACACACATTTTTCCTCAGGGAGCGCACCATATCGCAGATGCGAGTGCCGGAGGCACACACACACATACACACACATGCATCACACAGACACACACAGTACACCACGCACAGAACACACACCATCTACAGGACATCTACGAAACTCACAAACAACTCGCAGAACAGGGCAATGAACGATGTTGCATGAACCTGGGCACGCACGTGCCCTTTGCTCTGTTCGGATTTTGGACGGGGCGCAGGGCTACCCTAAAGGCGTGCAAATGGGTAAACGGAACTGCGGGTGGATCCGGGGAACTGAAGATGGTTCCCAGAGGCTGAAAATGGGTGAAAGAGGACCTCGGGGATCCAGCCGACCCCCAGATGGGAGAACATATAGAAACAATGGAGACGGTGGCTGCATCATGGTCGCTGCTTTTGCCCAGCGCCGCGCGCGTATGTTGGCGCACGCGAGAGGGGCGCGGAGGACGAATACGAGGAGAGAAGGAGTAAGAGGAGGAGCAGAAGAACGATGGGGGGGCGGAGGTCGACGACGAAAGTGGAACGCACTGGTGGGTGGATGGGTGGATGTCTTATGCGTGGATACGCACCGAATGCGTGCGAACCAGCTCCCGCACGAAACGTCATCGGTTGTAACCAGACCCACGGGAAGCAAGGGTCTTTCATGGAACGAATGGTCTTGCAGGCCGAAAACTTGCGGCCGAACGGCGAATGAAGTGCGAACGGAGCACCAGGCCCGAAGGGCGGGAGTTTGGAGAAAAACGTGTATCGAACGGACGGGGGGGCTCGGGCGATCGTGCGCTGGGTGGGCGAAGACTCGGGGGCATCTTGGGGTTCCCTGAAGCGGTCTTCATGCTCCTGAAACCGTTTGGGGGCCCTTTTGTGGCTTGAGGGCCTTTTGGCGGGGGCCACTGGAACCGTCTAGGGCCTCGCGCGGACATGCTCCAAGAGGGGCGGCGCCGCCCGTAGTGGGGGTCTTTCAGATCCTAAATGAAGCTCTCGGGGCCGTCTTGGGTCCCATGGGGCACTTCCAAGCCGTTTGAAGCGAGACTGGGGCTCTTCTGTGGGCCTTCTGCTTTGTCTCGAGGGCATCGTGGGCTTGGCAGGGCGCCCTCATGTGTTCGGGCTGCAATGCTCCAAGGCGGTCGCCGTGGCTGACGAACTTGGGTTGATTGCGCGTCGGAGTGGTAGGCCCCGCTTCGGCGGTTCTGGAACTCCTGTTAGTAATCCCGCGCGGTGGAGGGGTTCGCTGGCCAGCGACCGCTCCGTTGCAGGCAACAGAGCCTTCTGGCAGAGAATGCAGGTTTGGCGACGGGGCCGCCACAGGGGGAAGTCGCGAAACCTGGATTCGGAGCATGTTACAATGGGGGGGCGATAATTGACGCGGCGACGGTGACGGGCAGCTTTTCCTGGCGGGGCGCAGAGCAAACGTCGCCACTGGCGCACGCGCGCACTGGAGGCGCGCAAGCAGCAGCGCGGCGCGAATGCAAAAGTCGGATGCGCACCCGAAGAGCGGATGCCATCGCACGGAACGAACGCGCAATGTGCAACCTAGAAAGCTGACGCGGTCTTGGGAGCGCGGGCGCGTCCGCGCCCGAGGTGGCCACCGTGGCTCGCGCCGGAGGCGCGCGGCGGCCTCTTTAAAAACTCACAGCTGTGCACCAGTGCGCGCCGCCACATGGGCGCTGCATGCCGGGCAGACTGGAATGCGGCACTTGCCCGCTTGTCACGGCCCCTCAATGGCGCGCGGGGCGCTTGCGGGGCACTGGCCCGTCAAAGGCCGACGGGCGCTTCTTCGCGGCGGCGGCCGCGAGCGGCTGGGGGCCGCGCTGCCAGTCGAACGGGCCCACCGCGATGTACGCAGAGTACTTCTGCACCATGGCGTCGACCTGCTCGCGCAGGTTTGCTGGGAACGACGGGTCGACGCGGAGACGGAACCTGATGAGGTCCGCGACCGCCCACTCGCCTCCATCGGCGCGGGCGCCCGTGCGGTTCACCTTGACGCGCTGTCCAGGGAGGGAGGCAGACGCGCTCCAGGCCGCCGCCGTCGGCAACGCGGGCACGGAGATGTCGGCTTCAAAGAAGGCGGTATTCAGGATGAACGTGGCGAGGGCAGCGCCGTGCGCAAGAGCCGCCTTCACGGCGCCGGAAGTGGTGGGCACGACGTCGATGCAGTAGGTCCAGGAGCGGCCCTGGTGGGGTTTCGCGTCACTCTGAGGAGGCAGGAGCCCGTGGGCCAGGTACTCGACGTTGCGCGGCTTCTCTGGCAAAGCGAGCTCCTCCCGCGCGCGCTGGGTCACCTGGGGGGGGGGGCCGGCGGGGGAGGGGGGCGAGGTCCGACAAAACTTCCCTCGGAGATTTCCCCGGTTGTGGCGTTTTTGAAATTGCTTGAAACGCGGTTGGGCTGGCGGGGCCGAGCGTTTCCGGGGGGCGGGCGCCGTGGACATGGCGCGGCGCTGCGCCAAGCGCTGCTGACCGGGCTGCAAGGACGCCGCGTCGGCGAGGGTGAACCGCAGGCCGGCGTCGTGGACCGCCTTGCCGGCTATCTTGACCCCCTGGGCACGCACGTGCCCTTTGCTCTGTTCGGATTTTGGACGGGGCGCCGGGCTACCCTAAAGGCGTGCAAATGGGTAAACGGAACTGCGGGTGGATCCGGGGAACCGAAGATGGCCCCCAGAGGCTGAAAATGGGTGAAAGAGGACCTCGGGGATTCCAGCCGACCCCCAGATGGGAGAAAATATAGAAACAATGGAAACGGTGGCTGCATCATGGTCGCTGCTTTTGCCCAGCGCCGCGTGCGTATGTTGGCGCACGCGAGAGGGGCGCGGAGGACGAATACGAGGAGAGAAGGAGTAAGAGGGGGAGCAGAAGAACGATGAGGGGGCGGAGGTCGACGACGATAGTGGAACGCACTGGTGGGTGGATGGGTGGATGTCTTATGCGTGGATACGCACCGAATGCATGCGAACCAGCTCCCGCACGAAACGCCATCGGTTGTAACCAGACCCACGGGAAGCAAGGGTCTTTTATGGAACGAATGGTTTTGCATGCCGAAAACTTGCGGCCGAACGGCGAATGAAGTACGAACGGAGCACCAGGCCCGAAGGGCGGGAGTTTGGAGAAAAACGTGCATCGAACGGAGGGGGGGGCTCGGGCGATCGCGCGCTGGGTGGGCGAAGACTCGGGGGCATCTTGGGGTTCCCTGAAGCGGTCTTCATGCTCCTGAAACCGTTTGGGGGCCCTCTTGTGGCTTGAGGGCCTTTTGGTGGGGGCCACTGGAACCGTCCAGGGCCTCGCGCGGACATGCTCCAAGGGGCGGCGCCACCCGTAGTGGGGGTCTTTCAGATCCTAAATGAAGCTCTCGGGGCCGTTTTGGGTCCCATGGGGCACTTCCAAGCCGTTTGAAGCGAGACTGGGGCTCTTGTGGGCCTTCTGCTCTGTCTCGAGGGCATCGTGGGCTTGGCAGGGCGCCCTCATGTGTTCGGGCTGCAATGCTCCAAGGCAATCGCCGTGGCTGACGAACTTGGGTTGGTTGCGTGTCGGAGTGGTAGGCCCCGCTTCGGCGGTTCTGGAACTCCTGTTAGTAATCCCGCGCGGTGGAGGGGTTCGCGGGCCAGCGACCGCTCCGTTGCAGGCAACAGAGCCTTCTGGCAGAGAATGCAGGGTTGGCGACGGGGCCGCCACAGGGGGAAGTCGCGAAACCTGGATTCGGAGCATATTTCCATGGGGGGGCGATAATTGACGCGGCGACGGTGACGGGCAGCTTTTCCTGGCGGGGCGCAGCAAACGTCGCCACTGGCGCACGCGCGCACTGGAGGCGCGCAAGCAGCAGCGCGGCGCGAATGCAAAAGTCGGATGCGCACCCGAAGAGCGGATGCCATCGCACGGAACGAACGCGCAATGTGCAACCTAGAAAGCTGACGCGGTCTTGGGAGCGCGGGCGCGTCCGCGCCCGAGGTGGCCACCGTGGCTCGCGCCGGAGGCGCGCGGCGGCCTCTTTAAAAACTCACAGCTGTGCGCCAGTGCGCGCCGCCACATGGGCGCTGCATGCCGGGCAGACTGGAATGCGGCACTTGCCCGCTTGTCACGGCCCCTCAGTGGCGCGCGGGACGCTTGCGGGGCACTGGCCCGTCAAAGGCCGACGGGCGCTTCTTCGCGGCGGCGGCCGCGAGCGGCTGGGGGCCGCACTGCCAGTCGAACGGGCCCACCGTGATGTACGCAGAGTACTTCTGCACCATGGCGTCGACCTGCTTGCGCAGGTTTGCTGGGAACGACGAGTCGACACGGAAACGGAACCTGATGAGGTCCGCGACCGCCCACTCGCTTCCATCGGCGCGGGTGCCCGTGCGGTTCACCTTGACGCGCTGTCCAAGGAGGGAGGCAGACGCGCTCCAGGCCGCCGCCGTCGGCGACGCGGGCACGGAGATGTCGGCTTCAAAGAAGGCGGTCTTCAGGATGAACGTGGCGAGGGCAGCGCCGTGCGCAAGCGCCGCCTTCACGGCGCCGGAAGTGGCGGGCACGACGTCGACGCAGTAGGTCCAGGAGCGGCCCTGGTATGGGGTTCGCGTCACTCTGAGGAGGCAGGAGCCCGTGGGTCAGGTACTCGACGTTGCGCGGCTTCTCTGGCAAAGCGAGCTCCTCCCGCGCGCGCTGGGCCACCTGGGGGGGGAGGCTGGCGGGGGAGGGGGGCGAGGTCCGACAAAACTTCCCTCGGAGATTTCCCCGGTTGTGGCGTTTTTGAAAATGCTTGAAACGCGGTTGGGCTGGCGGGGCCGAGCGTTTCCGGGGGGCGGGCCCCGTGGACAGGGCGTGGCGCTGCGCCAAAGCTGCTGACCGGGCTGCAAGGACGCCGCGTCGGCGAGGGTGAACCGCAGGCCGGCGTCGTGGACCACCTTGCTGGCTATCTTGACCCCAAGCATCTGGATGCCCACGTCGACGGTGTAGAGCGTGCCGCTGGTGCGCCCCCCAGGGGCCGCCTGGGCCGCGGGGCGCGGGGCGGCGGGGTCCACGACGACAGCGTTGCTCTGACGCACGGGCATCGCTCGGCAGTGCGGGAGAACCGCGGGCCTGGGTGGTGGCGGACGGCAAAGCAGACTAAAGCCGTGCTGAGCTTGGCGCTGCTTCAGAGCCGAAATGCGGCAGAGGGGCGGGGGGGGGGGGGGCGAGCGCGCGTGAGAACTGCGCCAGAGCTGCTCCACATTCCAGACCTCGGGGCTGGCTTGCCCCGGGCGCATGAGCAGAGGATGGGGGGGCCAGTGGCGGGTCCGGTGGAGGCAAACGAACGGGGGGGCAGGGAATGCAGGTTTGGCGACGGGGCAGCCAAAGGGGGCAGTCGCGAAACCTGCATTCAGAGCATTCTGCAAAGAAAAGAGAGCGAAGCGTACTATGGCGACGGTGACGGGCAGCTTTTTCCGCGAAAGGGGCGCGCAGACGTGCAACGCAGGTCAGCTGCACGCCGGCCGCTTGCGCGCGCCGCGCGCGGCGGCGGCGGCAGGGCGCTCCACGGGAGGGCCCGTTCGTTGGGGCCTTTCGCCAGCGCCGCAAGCCGGGCCTTAGGAGAGGAGCAACTCCTTCCTCACCACGTTCTGGATGAGAGGCTCGCCTTCAGGCGTGCAGCGGTCCGGAGAAGAAAGTATACGCAGGTTGCTGCGGTGAGACACGCGACCGAGGGCAACGTACAGGTGGCCGTGGGCGAAGGGATCCGCCCGCGCGTCGATAGCGCATTTCTCCAGCGTTGCGCCCTGCGCTCCATTGAACGTCGAGGCGTACGCGGGCCGCAAGGGGAGCTGCCTCCTCAGTACAGTGCAAGCCCCTTTCCCGAGAGTCCACTGGAAGATGATGCGTGCAATAGGGAACTCGCGCTGGTCCAGCGTGGTAACCACAACGTGAAACCGATGGACGTCCTTGAGGATGACGGGCGCGTGGTTCATGAGGCGCTCCTTGCCGTTCAGGTTGCGCATGAGCTCGTAGAGGCCTCCGCGGACCAACCGGAGTCGATGCGGTGGAACGCCCAAATGCGATTGGGCATTCAAGAAGTCGGTGGTCATGGAATCATCTAAAACGGAATTGGCGTCAACCTCGACGCTGTCTGCGCTGTAGTGCGAGTATTCAGAAAGGCCGTGCACCATCACCAGTCGGTTCAGGATGAGCGCGTCGAAGTGGTCCACTCTCTCATTGGTAGTCGCCACGACTTTCGCCTTCGAGCAGCGGTGGGGATTATGCAATGCCAGGAATGCGAAGTCGATGGCTTCTTGCTCGGAGTGCACCTGAGCGAGGCCGGATAATGCGACGTAACCAGTGTGCTCGTTCCATGTGTGAGGAGCGGGGCACGTGCCGTTGCCGATGGTCTCCAGCCACTCTGTGAACTTGGCGTCAGTGGCGGTGCGGTGGGCGCGGTGCAAATGGCGCACGCGAAAGCGGGCCCACGTGGGGGACGCGCGGACGCAGTGCTGGACGATTTCAGCACGCGTGCAATACTTCACCACGGGCGGGATTTGCCGGAAGTCGCCGTAGCAAACCACGACCTTCGGCACGTATACGTCGGGGAGGTCAGCCCGCAGACTCTCCAGCAGGTGCACCACGCAGTCCCACGAGGTTCGTTTCGCCATTGGCCATTCGTCCCATTGCAGGAGCTTCGTTTCTGCCAGCAGGCGTGCTTTGGCAGTGTTGGAGGTTACTGTAGAAACGATGCAATCGTCATCAATCGTGGGGATGCCGAAGGTGGAGTGGGCGGTGGCACCGTGGGCTAACTGGAGAGCGGCCTGGCCAGTGGTGGCTGCGTTGAGCACCACGTGCCCTGTGGACTCGGCAACGTGCGTCAGTTAGTTGGCCAGAGTGGACTTCCCTGTGCCGGCTCGGCCGTGAACGAAGCAGAATACGTCGGTGCCAGCGGAGAACTGCGACTGGATCTCGTCTGCCAGTCGTTTAGTTTCTGGGGAGCCTTCCACGAGCAGCCGCAAGCGGCGCGATTCTGCCTCAGGCAGAGCGGGCCGATCGTGCTGTTCCACCACTTGCTGCGCGATGTCAGGGAGTGGGAATTTGGATTTGTCGTGGCCCGCCTGAAGCCACAGCTGGAGCAAGGCCGAAGCCAGTGACAACTGCGCAGCTTGGGGGGACATGCCCCGATCGATGTAATCCTTTTGCAGGGCCTTGGCGAAGCGCTTGTAGAAAGCGCACGGCGCGCTGTCCTGGTCGAGGAGCAGGACGAACACGAAGCGAAGCTGGTGCCCAGTGTAGCGTAAATCGATGAGCTCCTGCATCGTGTCGTGCGCCTCTGTGTTGTTCGCGAACCGGCCAGTCGCGAGCATGTCCTGTTCGAACGTCGCGTAGGACCTGCCCAAGTGGGTGCGGCAATCTTGGAAAGACCGCTTCGGGTAGTGCAACAGCATGTGGCGGAGGTAGAACACCTCTTTCTGCTGGGGGAACTTCATCTCCAATCGGCAGAGCGGCGGCTGGCCGCGCATGCGTCGATAGACGAAATGCCGTTGGTCGATGGGGGCAAGATCGGTCCAGACGCCTCCGTCGAGGTCAGGGTCCCCGTCGGCAGGGTGCAGAGACGGGTCGTTCAGGGAAGCAGGTCGAGTCTTGGCCGTCTGGAACTGCTCGAAGTACTCCGCGTACAGCAAGCCGTCGAAAACGGGTCCTGCCGGGCGAGCGGAGTACCGCATGAGGGCGGAGAAAGCGGCGTCGAGTGCACGTTGCTCCGAGCCGTCCGTGTAGGATGCCCAATCTTCTCCGGGGAGATGGACGGGTAGGCGCACGACAGTGTGAGTCCGCGTGTACGCGTCGTAGCCGAATATGCGCCACATGCATTCGGTCGCGCATAGGTATCTGCCTCGGAGCCAGTCTGCAATCTCGTCGTCTGAACGATCCGGGGGGGGCATGTCGTACATTGTGTAATCGGGCCCCTTGAAAATGTACTTGTAGAGGTACTCGAAGAGGTTCACATGCCCCGCGAATTTCACGTTTGCGTGCCCGTCCCACAGGAGCAGAAGTGCGCCGTTGTACTCCACGATGAGTTGGTTGCAGCAGAGAGCGCGCCCCCCGAATGCTGCGCGACCAGAGCTGCAGTTGGGGCAGTGGCCGCCGCAATCCCGCCGTTTGTGTAAAGGGTACCCGCGCCCGTCAAACTCGGTCATGGGTCGGAGGGGCCAGGGGCAGCCCTTGTTGCAGGGGTCGGCAGGGTCGCGCGGGCGGCAACCGCGATTGCACTTGTGCACCATGTGTCGGAGGACGAGGTCACGGAGCCGGCCGGTGGCACGCGGCAGCTCGCACGAGATGAAGGCGTCCACTTCCTCGGCGCTGGCGGGGGGGCTGGCCGACCCAATGACGATGTGCGCGTGGGGGAGGCCTCTCTTCTGGTACTCGATGACTCGCATGAAGTACTTGGTTGTCCCGCAGAACCCGTGCTGGAGGAATTTGACTATGCGGTGCAGTCGGGCGTGAAACACTCGGACCACTATGTCTGGTCTGTCTGCGTGGGTCTGGCCGCCCTCGAGTTCCCGTTCAATCTCCGGCCAATGGGGGTTGCATGTGAGTGTGATGAACCAAGTCGGGGCGCCCAGGCGGCGGGCGGTCTCCAGCGCGTCAATCCGCAACCGGCGCAGATGGCGGGGCGACCCTTGCACGGTAGATGGCAAATAGTGCCGCTGCGCCGCCATGGGCCCACCCGAAGGATCGGGAGGCGCGTTGGCCAGCATTTCGCAAAGCTGCGAGCGTTTCGCTAAAGACGTTCTCTGCAGAGCCTTGACATGTTGCAAGCGCTCGTCTTCCACCCGGCAGAACATGTTGATGACCCACTCGTTGAAAAGCCGGCCAGACAGATGCATGTGCGGTAGTCGGAGCGCCTGCTGACGGTACCACCACATTTGTGTGATCTTGTTGTGGTCAGGCGCGTTCAGGTCTGGAGCCCAGCCTCTGCCGCCGCGAGGATACCAAAGGGGGTACCAAAGTGGCGGGATGTAATCGTACTGGTCGGTTTTGTGCAGACGGAAGTAGACGGAGCGAGGCGACGTACGAGCGCCGCCCGCATAATCGAGTATAGCAGCAACCTTTTGAATGCCTTCGTCCCACTCAAGCCGCAGAGCAGCGTCGGGGCAGCATGACGTAGTGGTGCTCAACTTGTGGATGGCCGCCATGTACGGGTTCCCGTGGAGGACGTGGCGCTCGAGGGCACGGACAATGTTGGGTTTCAACTGCAAACGTTCCGCCGTTTGCGACCGAAGTTGGGGGTCGACGACAATATGCTGCACGGCGTTGGCTCCCTCCGGCGTCCATGTTTGTCCCGTGGATGCGCATGAAAAAAGGCTTGTTGGGCGTAAAATTGGTTTCCCGCTCTGTGGTGCTGGACTGGATGTCGTGCACGGCGAGCCCGAAGAGGTTGTTGCATGCCCGCGAGTGCGCGCTGAATCCGTCGCAGCGGTATGTTTGCAGCAGCGCAGGCCCAGGCGCCGCGAAGTATCTCGTGAAATCGATTGCGCGCTTGCCGGACTGACAGCAGAAGCCCGCGTATTCCCCAGAGAATCGGGCGACGCCACAGCGAGCGCAAATGCAATCCCGAGGCCCCAATGTTATGGATTGAAGGGCCGCAGGCGCGCGGCATACATGGGCGGGCTTGATGCAGGACGAGCACGCCCGCGCACGGCTGGGCGCTTTGAGCTGGCTGGGCGTGTAGTGAGTTTTATCTTGGAGTTCCCCGCGGCGCGAGCAAGAGAGGAGCTCTTGCTTGGGGCGTCCGCCGCGACCCTGCGCTGATGAGGTACAGGTGCCGCAAACACGGGTGTGAACGGGCTTTTCCAGCATAGTCTTGCTAAAGAGCGTGCGGTCTCGAAGCTCCCCGCAGCGAGCGCATTGAAAGGTCTCTTATTTGGGCGTTGCTCTGGATTGCGTTTCCCGCAGGGGGGCGCGCGATATGCAGGCTCGATTGGATTGCAGCAGTTGGGTAGGGGAGTAAGCGTTTGAAGGAAGACAGCTACCACAATCGAAACAGGTGAATACCGACATGCTCGAGGTGGTATGCGAGTGTCGGCACGGGAAAATGTTAAAGCCGAAGGCCACGGATGCATGTACACAACGAGCGTGGAGGTAAAAGAACACGGGCTCAGCTGTAAGAAATACGCACGTGGGACTCCGAAATCGACATAATGCAGGTTTCGCGACGCACGTGCCTCACGGGAATGTCGCGAAACTGGGATTCGGAGATTCTGGGCCCTCTTGGAGCTCTTTTGGATTGTTTTGGGGCCCTGTTGGGCCGTCCTCGGAACTGTGGGATTTGAGGGGCCTTCTGAAGCTGTCGGCCCTTTGGAAGTTCCATTGGCTTTTTTGGACGACTTCCATGGCCGTGTGGCGTGTCTCTTGGGAGCCTTTTGGGGGCCTGTGGGGATCGCGTGGTGCGCCTCTCGGGCTTTTCTGGGAAGCTGGTGTGAAGCCTCTTGGGAGTCGATTTGAAGCCTCATGGGGTCTTTTTGGGGCTCCTGGGGGCCGATTGGAGCCTCTCGGAGCCTCGTGGGGGTGTGTTGGGGCGCCTCTTGGGGTTTTCTTAGGCCTTCTTGGGGCTCTCGTGGACCGGAAAGCTAGATCTTGGGATGTTTAGTCACCTGCTGGGGCCTTTTTTGACGCTGTATCGGGGCCTTGAAGCCAAAAACTTCGAAAAACACCATGGGGTATCAACAATTGTGGCCTCTTGGGGCCTCTTCGGAAGCGTCTTGGAAGGCCTTTTGAAGCGTCTTGTAGGCTCTGGGGCCGTTTTGTGAGCTTCCCGCTAGCCCACTGCAGAGGCTTCGCAAGGACATTAGGGACGTCCAGAGATGCAGAAGGCCGGCCAGGGGCGTCCAGGAGGCCCGGAAGGCCGGGGGACCCATTGCAAGGCGTCCAGGGGGCCCCAAAAGCGCCAGATCCCGGGGGTCCGATTTTCCGGGGGGGGGGGGGTCCCACCCCCCCGGATTGTAAAAATATAGAAAAGGGAATACATACATACATACATACATACATACATACATACACACACACATACATACATACATACATACATACATACAGACAGACAGACACACAGACAGACAGACAGACAGACAGACAGACGGACATACATGCATACATACAGACATACATACAAACATACATACATACAGACAGACAGACAGACAGACATACATATAGCGAGAGGGGGGGCCATCACCGGCGGCGACAAAGCAGGAAGCGGGAGACAAGAGCCT
Organism: Prorocentrum cordatum; assembly: GCA_963575745.1. Lineage (NCBI taxonomy): Eukaryota > Dinophyceae > Prorocentrales > Prorocentraceae > Prorocentrum > Prorocentrum cordatum. The sequence continues at coordinate 177,823 of CAUYUJ010015724.1, forward strand.
TCCACAACACTTCGTTGCCGACGCGCTGGCTTGTTCTGTCGAACAGGCCCTGCCCGAACGAGGCATTGGCAGCCCACGGCGCCATGGCCAGGTGTGCTCTAGCTGCTTTGGCAGCCCTGGTCACACCTGCCTGCTCATGATTCTTGGCCATTCGAGCCCTCATCTCACCTGACACCTGCACAGGCTGTGGCAGAAGGGTGGGCGACGTGGGTGTCGAGACTAGGGTTCCCGAAAGTGCCTCGACCAGGAAAGACTGGGCATCCGCATATTCCTGCTCCTCGTCCACCTCAGGTGCGGCTTGTGCGTGGCAGTGGGGTCTATGACGTCTCCACTCTGCTCCTGCTCCGTTGCGGCAGGCTCGGGCGGGGAAACACCGCATATTTCTGGATCGGCCCGTCGGGCACGAGACCTGCGCGACACAAAACCTGGGGTCCATTCCTCGCACTGCCCCTGATAAGGGCCCCAGGAGGCATGCGAATTACAAAGCGCATCGCGGATCCCTTTGCCCTCCCCCAGATCGTCAGGCACCGTTTCGTCGCTCTTTCCCTCATCATCTGCACAGAATCGATCATGCTATCTGCCATGCGCGCGCGTAGTCGGTCAGGGTACGTCTTTTTCTTAGCGGTCCCCCATTCCCTGCGATTTCCGTCGCATCCCAGCAACACTTGCCTCTCCCCACCGCATCCAACAGACGATTGTGCAAACTTGGCACGCGTAACGCCACAATCCTAGTCGGTGCCCTCGACGACTGACCGTGCTCGCACTGATCAAAATCTGTGGTTGTCACTGCTGGGGGGAGAGATTAACGCCCAGAGGGGGGGGCATGTAGTGGACGTCACAGCCTGGGTACACCACTCGCATGGCTGCGGGTGTTCCTTCCAGCAGCTTGTGCCTGCTGTGACATGCGTGGCGGATAGTGTGACCGTCGCTCCTAGCAGCGCGTTTTCTATCGACAATTGTTCCATCTGTCGTGGTGTGAGTGCAGCCTTCCCCCAAAACTCGTCATGCCTCCGCAGTGGGGGTGGACCGCTGCCTTCATCCCACCTCGAGGCAGACCATGTCTCACACGGTGGGTTCCCTCCCGACAAAACGACCGGATCCGCCAGCACGTGTTCCTTCCATGTGGCGAGTTTATCAGCATTCATTTTGTTGCCGAGCGTCGCAAGAAGAGCTATGCCAATGGAAGGTGCGATAACAGCATCGTCGGTAAGGTAGTGTGCCCATTCCACCCGTGCCTGAGTGTCCCCTGTCGGTCGTCGACCACTGGCGGCGGCGGTAGGCATTCGGCATCCGGATCCGTCGCCGCCAAACGTTCCCTGGCCTTCTACTGCGCCAGTGACGCCAGTATTTGTTCGGCTTCGGGCTCCAGGGGTCCCGAAGCCCTCATGGTTGGGAATGCCACGTGCCGCCTCGAACACCTCGCCTATGAGCGAGCCCTCCACGGGGCCCCACATCGGCATGCTCCAAATGGTATGCTGGATCCTGTCGAGTACTACATCGGAGGGAGGAGGGAGAAGGGAGGAGAGAGGCGGAGAGGGAGAATTAGGCACGAGGGACGAGGCCTGGCGCAACCGTCCGTCGAGGCGGACAGCTGGCGGGACCGGCCAGGCGGCCGAGGACCTCAGAGGAGGTCGATGAAGGAGTACGCCACGAGCAGCGCTATGAGCCCGCCCCCATGAGGGGCCAGACGGGCTATCAGCGTAGCACAGCTCACCCGCCACTTTGGATTTGGAGAGGAGGAGGGGGATGGAGGAGGGGGAGGAGGAGGAGGAGGAGGAGGAGGAGGAGGAGGAGGAGGAGGAGGAGGAGGATCAGGATCGTGATTCGGAGGAGGAGGAGGAGGAAGAGGAGGAGGGGAAGGAGGACAATGAGGACAAGGAGGAGGAGGAGGAGCAGGAGGAGGAGGGGGAGGAGGGGGAGGAGGGGGAGGAGGAGGGGGAGGAGGGAGAGGAGCGGGGGCAATGGCCCCTGCAGGTGACCGCCTCGCTGGAGTGGGTTGGGGAGGGATAGAGAAAGTCATTTCCTCGAGGCGCCCAGGATTGTTCGAGCGTGTTCGGAGCCCTCTGCCACGGTCCTTGCTGCCTCCGCTGGCCGCTCCGGCCTGCTTTAGGCGGAATTTTTCTTCGTCTGAGAGTTTCCCCCCTCCTCCCTCCGCGCGGCCGCCCTCGTCTTTTTCCTTGCTCTTGCACGCCCGACAAGTCGCATTTCGGTTGCCCCGATTAGCCACACGCTGGTGCGGACTGCCTCTGCCCCGCCGCCGACAAAAAAGTGTTCGGAGCCCTGGGCGGTTCCTATCGGATGCGCCTCGTCGCGGGCATTCTGGGGGTGTCGGGCTCGTCCCAGGCGGCCGCTTCAGGTCCAGGGTGCGGCCTGAAAGCCAGCTGGAGCTCGGCCGAGTGTGCGGGACAGGGGCTGCGTACGTCTCATTAAGTCAAGGCGGGTCTTTGGTATGAATTTGGTGAATGTAGGACGTGATTTGAGATTTGTGCGCTTCGGGCAAAAGGATGCAACATTCCGCGTGCGATGTTTACCACCGAGCGGAAAGATGCGCATTGAGATGCGGGGGGCGGAAGGAGGTGCAGGGCCACGAGGGTTGGGGGGGCCAGCAGGGTGTCAGTGGGGGCCCGACCACAAGAGGCCTTCCGCAAGAAACCACATCCTGAGACCCAAGGGCGTCCACGGATTCTTGGTGTGGGAACGTCGCGCTCTGCCAAGCAAGACCTGGAGCGTGGAGGAGGAGGAGGAATAGGAGGAGGAGGAGGAATAGGAGGAGGAGGAGGAGGACGAGGAGGAGGAGGATGACGAGGAGGAGGAGGAGGAGGAGGAGGAGGAGAAAGCAGGGGCACCCTGGAGGCAAGCAGGGCGTTCCTCGGCGTGGGCCTCCACGGAGCAGGCAGGGCAGCGCGAGGGAGGGCAGCGCGAGGCCAGGCGGGCAGGTGGGCCAGGGCCAGGCGGCCTCCGCCGGCGGAGAGAGCTCCTCCTCCTCCTCCTCCTCCTCCTCCTCCTCCTCCTCCTCCTCCTCCTCCTCCTCCCTCCTCCTCCTCCCCCCTCCCCCTCCTCCTCCTCCTCCTCCTCCTCCTCCTCCTCCTCCTCCTCCTCCTCCTCCTCCTCCTCCTCCTCCTCCTCCTCCTCCTCCTCCCTCCTCCTCCTCCTCCTCCTCCTCCTCCTCCTCCTCCTCCTCCTCCTCCTCCTCCTCTCTGCACCCCAGCTGGGGGGGAGGGCCACGCGGCCCAGGAGGCGAGATGAGATGAGAGGAGACCAGTCGCGAAGCGAGTCTGTGTCGAGTGGGGCCCCCGAGCCGCTCTCTCAGCCTTGCTGAGAACTTTGAGCCACGGGTTCCTGGAAGTTCGATCCAAATACACCCGCCGAGTCCTGGTGACCGGGACGGGGGGGGACCTTACGGGCAGGATATGAATCCGCCGAGGGCGACGAGGGCTCAGTGGGTGAGAGCTGCCAGGAGAGATGGGAAGGCTTTGCGGGCGGGGGGAGGGGGAATGAGGGGGGGGGGTCGGGCGGGTTGGGATGGCTACGCGGGTCAGAGGAGCCAGGAGGCGTCGGGTGGCGTTGGGAGCAAGGCGGTTTTGGGGTTTGCGCGGACCCTTTCTATAACTAAGGGAGGAAAAACCACCCGGACCCGACAATTGGCGTTTACTAAACGGCTTTGGGCGTTTACTAAACAGCCTTGCCTTGTTTGATTCCTTCTTTGGGTGCGTTTACTAAACGGCTTCGCGTGTCGGTGTGATAATTATGGGGCGATTTCTCCCCTCTATATAACCCATTTGCTCCGGATCCGCCAGTCTTGTCTCTTGTGTCTGGGGCACTCCGCTGGTGCAGGGAGAGGAGGAGGAGAGGGGTGGAGGGGCAGGAAGAGGTGGATGGAGGAGTGAGGAGGAGGACGAGGAGGAGGATGAGCAGGAGTGGCAGGAGGAGGAGGAGGACGAGGAGGATGGCAGATAGGGTGATATGCTGTTAACGTGCTTCTCCCGGGCACGCAAGGAGGTCGCGGAGTGTGACCCGAAGACCGTTCGTTGCCCAAGGAGGCGGGTTTATACAGAGTGCCGTTTTCTGTATATTTGCGTGCTTTGTACGGCGCGTAAGTGTATTAGTGCGCAGGCCAAGAGTCCGGTCGATTGAAACCACATTGAGCATGTCGCGGTCGGCGTTCCAGAGGAGCGCGCAGGGTTCGACCAGATCTTGGGCCACGGAGGGGCCTAGATCCTCGTCTTCCGCCTTTGCGACCAACGCCGACGTCGAGAAGGTAACTATGCTCGCGAGAAGCCCTGGGAGGGGAAGGGGCGGGGGGGGCGAGGATGGAGGGGAGAAGAAGAAGGGGGAGAGGGGGAGCAGGAGGGGGTGGAGGAGGGGAGGAGGGCAAGCTAATTAGGCACGCACGCGCCATATCTGACATCCAAGCCCAGGAGTTTTGTGTTTATGACGCCCCAAAAAATCTCTCGGCTGGCAATTCAACTCGTCCTGCCCCTCCTCGTCATCATCATCATCATCAGCAGCAGCATCATCATCACCATCATCAGGGATACTCATCCCCCCTCCGACCGTCAGCGGTGGCCGCCGCTGTGTAATAATGCTTTTCAAGTGTCACTGGGCCCAAATCCCTAAATAACCCCCGCGGAAATTAGTTTCCCATCCTGGGGGGTATTGAAGACGATGTGGGGTTACCCATCCCTTCCCACTTCGCTGTGTTTTCCCTCCATCCGCCGACGCGTGTTAGCGCACCTGGAATTCCAAAGATGACCCCATCGTGTTATGCGCAATCGGATCAAACGGGGCTGCGTGCGTTGGAGGAGGAGGTGGCGGATGAACAGGAGGATGAGCAGGAGGCAAGGGGAGGGAGACGTGGAAGAAGGGGGGCGAGGACGAACAGCGGCAGCCGCAGCAGCAGGAGTTGGAGTGGAAGGAGCGGCATGGTCAGGAGAACCGGGGGAAGGCCGAGGAGGGGGAACGAGGGGGGGGCGACAACGATGAGAAAGGATTCGGGTCCAGAAAAATTGCCCGCGCAGGGCCAGAGCGCCAATCTGAACGACGGGAGCAAAGCGCCGATCCGAAAAGTAAGCCCGCGCTGTAGTGAGGACCGGCTCCCCCTCGACGGAGTCCAGGGAAAGAAGGAGTAGCATTCATCATGTGTAAGTGCAAAGGAGCAGCCGCGTGGGTAAAGGAGCAGCAGAGGGGGAGGAAAGAGGAAAAGGGAGAGCAGGAGGAGGAGGAGGAGGAGGAGGAGAGGAGGGAGGAGGAGGAGGAGGAGGAGGAGGAGGAGGAGGAGGAGGAGGAGAAAAAGGATGAGGAGGAGGAAGAGGAGGAGGAGAAAGTTAAATCAGTGCGTTGTTCTAGGGGGTCTTAGCACGTCAACCGTGTCCTCCTCCTCCTTCTCCTTCTCGTTCTCCTCCTCCTCCCCATTGCCGACCCTGCTCCTGATCACCATCCTCCACCCTCCTCGTGTTTACATTGGGCAAACTTAAGCTGAACTGCTGGAGCGTGCCACGGAAGGTAACAATGCTGATTTGGGAAAAATGGAGGAGAAGAAATTAAGGTTGTGGCGAGTGCAGAATTTGAACGGAAAAGGGAGATGGCACGAGCTGTGGTGCCTTCGCGGGCTAGAGTAAGCTCGCAAAGCCATACAGAGGGAATTGAATGTGCGTGCAAGGTAAACGCTAATAACAGGGAAGCGTGCTTGCGCAGTGTTCGACGTTGATCCTTCAGGGCTTGGCCCTCAGGGTAAGTCAGGCAGCTCTAAGAACATGAGGCTGGCGGCACCCCAACATACTAATATTATGTGTGCGCCCCCCAGGGGCGACACGCGCACCGAGAAATCTCATAATATATGCGTCGTGGCGGGCGCTTTCCGGCCACACCGCTCGGATAAGTATATACTACAAGATGGGTCTATTGTATGTTGTGGTCGGACGCGCGCCTCCAAGGAGGACATCTACTACTAGGATGTCTCTGTGCGTCCCATGTTACTTTGAAACTTGGGCAGTGCAGGCTATCACTTGTCGTAGACCCACCTGTCGGTGACAGCTGCTGGCATTCAAGTGTGAGCTGCTTGACCCGAGGCAGGAGAGCGCAGAAGTGCGAGATGGGAGCGGTGACAGAAGCACGGCGGCCCACAGTAAGGCTTACGCCCCTCCGCCAGATGCCAGAATGGCCTGAGTCGACTCCCCCTCCTCCTACGCAAATAACGTCACCCACGGAGGCTTCCCAACCCAAAGTCAAGCACGCAAAGTATGACGGTGCAGGCTGAAGGTTAGCACACATTGCAAAGGCTAGCTGGTAGCCCTATAGATATGAGTGATCGGATCTATTTGGTATCCTAATACAACGGGCCGGCGTCGGTAGGCCACCGTGGGATTGGCCATACATGGGCGCGCACCCCCCTACCGACGGGCCAAAGTGGTCACAAACAGCAAGCCACAAGTACCCTCCTCCTCGTCACTCCTCATCCCCTCAACCTCCCACCACGATTAGCACAAGACCGAGTTGATATGGCGCTAAGTAATTTTGCGGCATTGGGACAGGGCACTGTGATTATTCTCCTTATCCCCAAAGAATAAAGCAAGTCTTCAATACGCCTACACCAGCATATCTTTCCACGCATGTTTTCAACATCCTACTCAATTTGGTAACTGTTTGATTTGCGACTTGTCTTCCTTTGTACACTTAAAGCACTAGGCCAGCCTGCACTTGCACAGCCAGCCCAGCACCCTGGGCAGCCTGAGGCATGTAAACTTGCGTACCGAGAGCTGACCTGCAGGAATACCACTTCGCATCGTACTGCTTTGGGTGGTGCGGGGTCCCCGTGGGTTTCTGGGAGGGCCCGCCCACAGAGACCCTAAGGTGGAGTGGTACCAGTGTTTTGCCTCCCTCCTCCACCTCCTCCTCCTCCTCCCTCTCCTCCTCCTCCTCCTCCTCCTCCTCCTCCTCCTCCTCCTCCTCCTCCTCCTCCGCCCTGAACTGAACCGCCGTCGGGGTGGCAACGCAGCCCAAACATCTCCACGTCCAATCCTCAGAAGAGGTTCGCGGCCTTGGCCAGTAGGCCGCGCCCTTAACAAGTTATGGCTGCTACTGCAGAGGCATCGTACCCTTAAGCTGGTAAGACAGGTGGGCGGACAGGCGAGCGGAGTAGCCTCCCGTTCCCTCCTCCGAGGATCGAGGAGAGGAGAGCGGCCGCCGCAGCTCTTGGTTGGCGAGCGGCGCACGGGAAATGAAAGCGCGCGGCGCGCGGGAAATGGGAGGTTCCTCCCTGACTGCCTGCGTCGTCGGGCAGCTGCTCGGGCGCGCGCGTGCGCTGGAGGCTTTTTGTTGTCGGGTACGGCGATCGCCCGCGTTATCGGGCCCGCCCGCCCCCCCCCCTCGCCCTTCCCCCAGAGAACCTGACCTTGTCCGCTGCGCAGGTCCGAAGGGGACAATTACGCAGCACTCGTGTGCGCGGGCATGCGCGGAGCTTCCCCAAGCGAAAAGGCTGGGTTATAGGCCGGCACCTGCCCCTCCACACACCGGATAGCCCGCGGTGCCGCCGAAGCACAAGACAACGGGTCCCCGCCGAGGGGCCGACGCCCAAAGTGTCACGTATCCCACGCGTTTGGGGTCGCTGAGGGCACGATCCCGCTGGGACCGAGCAGGGGAGCAGAAGCACCTCTCGGAATAGAAGGAGCACGCCGAAGCGGTGGACCCTCTCATTGCCCTTCTCGATGACGTCGCGCTTGGGCGTGTGAGTTGCGCGTTGCTAAATTCAGTGGGCCCTGGGAGCGACAGGGCAGTTTGTTGCAGTTTTCGTTGCTCAGTTTCTTTTGCCGTGTTTGGCGCACCTGTTGTGACGTTTCCTGCGCCGTTGTTTCACAATTTTCGTGTCCCCTGGTGGGGGCCTTGTCCAGATCACAGGTTTTCTATCGGAGCCGTCTTCAAATCGACCCCGAACGTCCTTCGGATCCCCCGGGCCGTTTCAGTGAACCGTTTTATATATATATATATATATGTATATATATATATATACCGTTTCGGTGAACCGTTCTTGTTGCCATGTTCGTGATCAGGAGGCAGATATTTGAAAACGGTTGAAGGTTGCCTCGTCGCTTCCGGGGCCCACTCAGGCCAAGAGACGCTCGAGTGCACGCGTCGCCGGACAGGTGTTCGGGTCAGGCGGCGCGACCCGATGCGGACGCCGCCGATGCCCCCACAGAAGCAGAAGCAAGGATCCACCAGCCTCGAACTCATCCCTATCCCGAAGGTTGGCACGCGACAAGGCGGTGGGAATCTCAGGGATGCGCCCTCAGAAACGAAGGGAATCCCTAAGATCGGCATCGTGATGAGCGTGATGAGGCGATGCCCAGCATAGGGATAGGGATACGTTCCAGGCGGGAGGAGAGGAGGGAGGGAGGGAGGGAGGGAGGGAAGGAGGAGGAGGGAGGGAGGGAGGGAGGGAGGGAGGGAGGGAGGGAGGGCGGGAGGAGAGGAGGGAGGGAGGGAGGAGAGGAGAGATAGTCAAGGATGGAGGGAGGGAAGGAGAGGAGAACGGGCGGTCCCTCAGACGCACGTCCCGTCGGACTGCCGGGCCCCGCCGCGCTGCTCAGCGTCGGACGCTTGGACCCTGCCGAGCAGCGGCGTCGGCCAGGCAGCGCCGAGGAGCGCCCGTCGAGAGCAGCGCAGGGCATCCACCCCGAAGCTGCAGTAAAACGACGCGAAGATCGGGACAAAATCGGATCGGGATAACTCGAAATCTCTGAGAATCGGCGGGTTTGGAGGATGTATTGGGCGCCGCGGCCGCTCCAGAGCGTTCCGGAACGCTCTGAGAGCGCTCCGGAACGCTCTGGAGCGATGTATCCCGATCCTAGCCTTGTTTTATGCAGGGAATCCTGGCGGGGCAATTTCCGGTCCGAAAGCGACGGGCGGGGTGCAGGGCGCTCGCCCGACGAAAGCAGTCGCCCTGAGATTCCCGCCCTCCTCCTCCCCTCTCCTCCCCCGTCCTACGCCTTCCTCCCTCCCCCCCCCCCATCCTCAGAACCCCCGCCGGGCGCGAAGGGTTCCAGCCCCAGCCCCGAGCCAGGAAACGCGCGACGAGCTGGAACACCGGGTCGCAGAGCTGGAGGCCGCTTCGGCTGGGCCAGCCGCCGCCGCCGCCGTCCTAGAAGGAGGAGGAGGAGGAGGAGGAGGAGGAGGAGGAGGAGGAGGCCAACCTACCCGCCAACGCGGAGCGGCTGAGCGGCCACCGCCCTCCACTGCCGCCCAGTCCTGAGGTCTACAACGCAACCTTTCGCTGCCAAACCTTCGCCTCTCAACCCTCCTCCTCCTCCTCCTCCTCCTCCTCCTCCTCCTCCTCCTCCTCCTCTCCTCCTCCTCCTCCTCCTCCTCCTCCTCCTCCTCCTCCTCCTCCTCCTCCTCCTCCTCCTCCTCCTCCTCCTCCTCCTCTCCCTTCCCCCCCTCGCTCCCTTCCCCACCTCGCTCTCCTCCTCCTCTCCTCCTCCGCTCCCTTCCCCCTCCTCCCCTCCCTTCCCCCCGGATTGCTCGCCGCCGCCGCAGCCCCACCAGTTTGATCAAGCCCACCCGGGGCGACCGCCCCGGGGGGGGAGTTGGGGGGCAGGGTCCCAGGCGAGACGTTGATGCTGTCAGTGCCAGTGTCCAGGAGGAGGAAGAGGAGGGGGAGGAGGAGGGGGAGGAGGAGGAGGAGGAGGAGGAGGGACAGGATGAAGGGGAGGATGAGGACGAGGACGAGGAGGAGGAGGAGGAGGAGGAGGAGGAGGAGGAGGGGGAGGGGGAGGAGGAGAGAGAGCGCGCGTGAAGTGCGGCGCGCTCAGCACGGCTCAGTTGGTCAGGCTCGCGCGCGCATGGACCGACCCCGGCGACTGGGGTCGAAAGGCCCTGGCTTGGCTGCAGAGGCGCAGGATGTTCCATCGAGGGCGATGGGTGCCAGTGGAACTGACGCTGCGCTCTCCGTGCGCTCTGTGCACCGTTTTTAGAGCGCAAGCGTTGCGAGTAAGACACCAGCCCGTTCTCTTTATGTGTGTCGCAGGAGGGGGAAGATCGGGAGGGGAAAAAACACACAGACACAATGAATCGTCGATTTTCCCGGAAAATATGGGAGAATATGGGAAGGGGGGGGGAAGACAGAAACCCAGGAAATATGGGAAAACATGGGGAATCTTTTTATTTGTGTGTATTTATTTGTGTGTCCTGGGGCCCCTCCATTTATGTGTGTCGCAGGAGGGGGAAGAGGGGAGGGCCAGAGAGAAGAGCCGGCACGCGGCGCCGAAGCTGCCTTTTAGCGCCCGCCGCGCGGTCCCGGCTCCCTCTTATCACGAGCCCGAGTCAGACAACGTTTTTTTTCCCCCCCCCCCCCAAATGCGTACCGAATGCATGCTGCCAGTGCCTCAGGTTTGCTCAAAAGCGTACCGACTGCATGCTGTCGTGTCCAAGCCTGCCGTCGTAACCAAGAATATCCGCACTGCATGACAATGATGGCCGGTGGTTCCGTGGTTCCTGTAGTCTGCCCTCCCCCATCGTGCGCAAGTCGGTGCAGTTACCCCCCCTCCCCCCCCCCCTCCCCCCGACGAGCGCCCAGCCTGTCTCAGGATCAGGATGCGGGGGGGGGGGGGGGGGGGGGGGGGCACATCACGAGTCTGACAGTGTGCCCTCCACCATTGCAAGTCGGTGCAGTAGCGCCCAGTGGAAAGGGGAGAGCTCCGTGGGGCCTGCCTCAGCATCTGGACGGGGGGTTGGGGGTGGAAGTGGCGATGTAAGTAACTGCGGCCCCGTCGGCTGTGCTGGGTAAGTCTTGAGAGATGGCGTGGGGCAGGGTCTGATGGCCCGTCGGCCGCAGGAAGTGGCAGGACGCGGATGGCGAGAGCCCTACCGCTCTACACTGCGAGCCGGCGATCAGAATGAGATTCGACCGCATGCTTTGTGCCAAAGCAGTGAATTTGAGAATGCCACGCCAGAGGCTCGGAAGTTTGGAGTGATGGAGTCTAAAAATGAACAAACAACGACAGACACAACAACTCTCCGAGTTCCACACAGAGTTCTTGGATCGGCGTTGGACCCCTTGCCGGCGCCCTCAGAGCCGCCCTTGGCGCGCTCCGCGCGCCAGGGAGGGGGTCCAGCGCCGGTCCACGAAGTCCGCACGGCGCTCCGACATGTTATGTGTGTGCCGCTTCCTCTTGATGAAAGGGGGACAGGATCCGACAGTTCATCCGCAGGCAATGCCAGGACTCGAATGATGAGAGCCCTGTTGGCTCTACAGTATGAGCCGATGGTCACACCGAGATCCGACCGCATGGTTTGTGGCAAAGCGCTGCGAAGTTGAGAGGGAAAGCGCCCTCCGACCGTGTAGTAGAGAATATGTTGCGCTTCGTGTGTTACCACCAGCCCATCCTGGTACGATGCTTAGGCCAGTTGCTTTGATCAGAAGAAACTCTTTCTCCCACTCCTCATGCATCCTTCTCCTCCCCTTCCTCCTTCTCCTCCTCCTCCTCCTCCTCCTCAGTGGAGGGGCATGCAGTGGAACAAGGTGGGAGCAGCCGTCAAGCCGAAGCTCGGGGTTGCCTCGGCCAGACCCAGGAGTCAACCATACATGCAATCGCGGACCTTGCGCTTTGGGAGCATTTGGGGAGCCTGTGTGGATCCTCTCGTGGCAATTTGGGGGGCTTTCGAAGCTCTCGTGGAGCGCTCTCCGGGGCATGTCGAGCCCTCTCAAGGCCCTCTTGGAGGATGTCTGTCTGAGCAGAGGGGGTCCTAAGGTGGAGCCTCCGCGTTGGAGCCCGACAGGTCGTATCTGGGAACCCTCTTGAGACTTCGGGGGGGACCGCTCTTGGAAGGCATCTGGGGCCGTCTTGTAACCAATATTGGCCCCTCTTGTGGCTCTCTTGAGCGATGTTGAAGCTATCCTGAAGCCGCAAAGGCCCATCGGAAGCGACACATCTGTAAGGCCAAGCATCTAAGGTGTTTGAAGGAGTTTGGCTCCTGGGACGGGAGGGGGCGTCCTTGGAGGCTCCGAGGCCCCCCCGAGCTGTTTTGGGGACCTCTTGGAGGCATGCCTGGGGGCAATGTGGAGCCATCTGAGACAATGTTAATTACGCAATCGCGGAGATCACACGCGCCGAAAGATGCCCGTGAAACCCAAACTACAGCTGACAATTATTGACGATAGATTTCGCTTACGCATGGGGAAGAATACGGGTTTGATATAGCCTTCGCGTCGGAGCCAGAACATTCGCATACTGGAGAGCTGTGAGGGCGCTCTTGGGGTTGTCTTGGAGCCTTTACGGGGCCCTCGTGGGGCCCTCTTGCGCTATCTTGGAGCCATCGACATGAGCCCATCGCGAACGAAAAGGCGAGAAAACGCAGACCAATGAAGCAAATGTTTGTGAATGATTTTGGCCTCGCGGGGTATCGTTGGGACGCTCCGTGTCCAGTTGGAGCCGTATTGAAGGCATTTGGAAAGTAAATATGATACAGTTTGGGTTATCTTGTGCCATCTCGGGCTATGTGCGGCCATCTTGGACATTTCTGAAAGATCCAATTAGTCGCCCCCCCCCACCCGTCCCGTCCCAAGGGAGCGGGAGGAGGGGTCGAGACCCAAACGGGATCGCCATAAGCTGTCTCGCTTATTCCCACCCGCCCTCCCCCACATAAGCAACACCTGAGACTCGGCATATGCCAAGTTTGCTATCGGATGGACAGCCAGTTGGAAATCAATACAGACGCCAGAGGCGCGACGCTCGAGAGGTGCGCCACGCGTGCCAAGTGCGCCACGTGCATCGGGTGCCCTAGATTCCCATGCGTAACAGGACCGCCCGGACCCAGTTCGGGGAAACGTAAGGTTCGAGTTCGTTCGAATTCGGGTTAGCCGACGCTTTTTGACGAGCCCGTCCTGGATGTTGACGGTCTACTTTGAGTGGGATGTTCACAGCAGGTCGCGTCAAAATTCAGAACGGGTCTCGTCATTTTCCTGACGGCCCCGTCAGGCCAACCCGAGTCACCCGAACCCGAGTCTCACGTCGCCCCGTTTAGTGCCTGGTTCGCAAGATGCGCCGTGCGCACCAAGTGCGACACGTGCGCAATCCGCGCCAGGTGCGCGACGCGCGCAGAGAGCGCCAGATGCGCCAATGCACGTGACAGCGCGCACCGAGCAATATGCCGACATCCCCACACACTCTTTTCGAGACCCATGTAAAGTTGCGACGTGGTGGTCAGCATCGTGCATGGTGTGTGGAGTGTCCGCCAGAATACGTTTGGATTCTCTGTCAGGGTGCCTGGGCGAGCGCACAGCGGACAAATGTGCTCACACCCCGCCCTGCCAAAAGCAAATGTACCGTGCTTGCGGTTTGCCCGCTCACGGTCGAGAGTTTGCCGCCACGTGCATTCGGTAAGTTCTTTTGACCGGGATGGTGGGGCGGGGGCTCACGGTTCTTGGTGAGTTGCCAGTCCATCTTGGAGGTCATTTTGAGCTCCTCTAGTGGGCCATAGTGGAGCCATATCGGACCATCTTGGACACTCCAGTGGGTCGCGCTCCCATGTCCAGACCAAGGGGGAGGGAGGGGTAACGCGACGCCCGCGAGGTGCGCCGCGCGTGCCAGGGCACCCCCCTATCATTATGATGTTCCAACCTCTTTTAGTCATGATCAGCAGAAAGAATATCGAGCACCAAGAAAGCACCGAAATTGGAGGGTCTTCGCGTGTCGGGCCTGTGGAGGCGATACTCGTTCGACATTGTTTCGATAGTTTGCTGGGTGCTCGAAATTTTGTCCAGGAAGTGGCCCTTAAGTACGACGGGAGCTACGTAACCCTGTCACCAGCGTCAGTTCACAGTGCAAGAGAGATGACTGCGGGGCGCCCGCACACGAAGTCGAAGAGTTTGCTGCAGCGCGCACTCTGCACTGGCTGTTGACAGGGATGGTGGGCCTGCACGCGTGGGGCGATGTGATGCCACCCCCCTCGCCCCTCGTCAAAGAACAGTGAACACTGATCTTCGGGCGCCAGAAGGAAAACCCCCCAAAACAACAAAAAACAATGGAAACACCCCCCCTCGCCCCTCGTCAAAGAAGAACGAAAATCGAAGGCGGCCCAGACTTCGCCGCAAAGTTGATCTCCGGTATGTTTTTTTTTTCTGACGGGGATGGTAGGGGGATCGGCATTGGCCTGAGGGGTCAGGCGACAGTAGAGTGGGGGAGGGGACAGAGCAGTGATAACCCTTCCCCAAAGCGGAGGAAGGAGGTTGGAAGAGGAAGCGCCCAAGGCCGCCTCCGCCCATAGGGCTGGTGGAATTGATCACAGACGCCCAACCATGGTACCTTGAACGCCCCCCTGACGCGCTCCAGGTCCTGGGGAACCCGGGGGCGATCCTGAGAGGGTGTTGGAGGATGTTGGAGGATGTTCGGGGACCGCTTTGCTCCCTTGGGGCTGTTTTGGGCCTCGCTTGGGAAGTCCGTCTAGATAGTACTGAGGGGCATCAGGCCACAGGTCATCCCAAGCCGCTGCTGGGCCGTCTGGAGGGCGTGCGACATCTTGCGGAAAGCATCCGGATCCATGAACAGTGGCAAATACACAGCGCACAAAACGTCGCAAGTATTCCAAAAAAACCCAAGGATTGCAAAAAAAAACCCTGGATTGCAAAAAACACCCAGGATTGCAAAAAAAAACCTTTTTCGAGGGTTTTTTTGCAATCCTTCGTCCAGGGTTTTTTTTGCAATCCTTTTTGCAATCCTGGGTTTTTTTGCAATCCTCCCTCGTCGCCACCGCTTTCTAACGACGGCGGCGACGACGGCGACGACGACCTGCCGTGGCAGGCCGAGAACGACTGGCTGTGGCAGCGGAGCTGCCAGCCCCGGCACGCAGCGTTGCGCGCGCTGGCGCCCTCGGAGCTCGACTCGGTGCTCGAGGCCCGCTCGGCAGTCGTTGTCGTCGCTCCTCGTCCTCCGCCTCCTCCTCCTCCTCCTCCTCCTCGTCCTCCTCCTCCTCGTCCTCCTCTTCCTCCTCCTCCTCCTCCTCCTCCTCCTCCTCTTCCTCCTCCTCCTCTTCCTCCTCCTCCTCGTCCTCCTCCTCCTCCTCCTCCCTCTCCCGACTTTGCGTTGGTCGGACTTCAATCCACGCATCTATTGCAGCGTGAAGGCCCTCCCTCGACTCCCTCATCGTCATAGGCCTGCCGCTCGTTGAACCCCCAGCGACGCGCGCCCAGCGAGGACGAGTATAAGGACACGAGCCCTGCGACGGGATAACTACTTGTGTACACCACAGTACGCACTGGTTCAATCAAGACTCAGCATTGCGTAGTTGTTGTTCCCCTTGAAGTCGACGGATGATGAAAAAGCGTCCTTTCGTTGCCGCCATTCCTCGACGCTGTCCCTCCTCGTCGTGCTCTTCCCCCCTCACACCTGACTCGTGTGGCGCTGTCAAGCCCGTGCCTTTTCCGGAACACTTGTCATCGTTTCGCCCCTGCTGGAGTTCGTCAGGACTATAGACTGAAAACGGCTGCGGAATGCCAACGCGGCGAGTGCATGAGTGACAGAACACATCGCACAGCAAACAGAAGCACATGCACGCAGCGATCGCCCCCACAGCACCCCTTTTTGGGGGGGATGACTGCTGCCTCTGCCGCTGGCTCTCCGGACGGAGACGGACAGCAGGGAGAGGGGGGGGCGGACGGATCGTGCCCGTCCTCCTCGTCGTCACCGTCGCCACCACCACGCCGCCCCTTCCCAGCTCCAGGCGGCTCCGAGGCAAGCCTTAGGTCGGGCCTGTCCCTCTACAGGAAGAGTATCCAAAAATAGTTTCAAACCCCAAAGTATAGTCAGGGGACTATTTGTATAACCATTTTTGAATATTTTTAGAACATGTTCGGGGTATTTTTAACGTTTCGTCCAAACTCGGCCTGTAGGGGGACAGGCCCGACTTAAGGCAAGCCCCCGGGTGCCTCCAGGAGGTCCTCTGGAGCTCTCCCGCGAGCCCAGCGGCACGCGGCCCCGGAGGCCCCCCCCCGCCCCGAAGGGGCGGGCCGAGGCGGTGGTGGCGCCCGCCCGAGGACGGCCGCACGGCGGCTCGGGAGCGCCTGGGGAGCGCCCCGGGAGGGCCCCGGGGCGCCCCCAGACGGCGCAGGTGCCTTCGGTCAGTATCGTTTGACCGATCCCCATCCCCATGCTCAGCCCCTTCGAGGCCCCCACCAAGTGGCACCCCCAGCGGGGGATGCACCCCTCGAGACCGCACGGCGGCTCGAGAGCGCCACGGGAGGGCCCCAAGATGCCCCCAGACGGCGCCGGGGCCACCGGTCAGTCGGGGGCGGCAAAGAGGGGGGTGATGACTAGGGGGGGGGGGGTA
This sequence comes from Prorocentrum cordatum, assembly GCA_963575745.1. Taxonomy (NCBI): domain Eukaryota; class Dinophyceae; order Prorocentrales; family Prorocentraceae; genus Prorocentrum; species Prorocentrum cordatum. Next base: position 194,137 of record CAUYUJ010015724.1, read on the forward strand.
TCATGGCGGGGGCCATGATATTGCCCCAGATTTCAGGGCGCCTCTTCTTATTTCATTACCTCCCTGGCCCCCCCCCCCAAAGGCCGCGCACATGCCGCCGGTCATGATTTGCACCCCCCCCATCTTGGACACCCCCCTCTTGGCCGCTCCCGAGTCAGTATCGTTTAACCGATCCCCATCCCCATGCCCATCCCCCTCGAGGCCCCCACCAAATGGCACCCCCAGTTGGGGATACACCCCTTGAGACCCGGAGGATGCGGCCCATATCCCCACCTAGGAGGGTAGATCGGCCAGTAGGGCCCAGCCCGCGCTGGTGGGAAAGGGGATCAGTTAAACGATACTCAGTCAGCCTGGCCCCAACAGGCACACGTCGGGGGTTCGTCGAGGGGGGGGGTTCTCTCTGAATGTGGGGTCAGTGAACGAAGCCGGCTGGATGCTCACACCTCCTCCCTCCAGGAACCGTTCCGAGCGATGTTCCTCCCAGTCCCACCTCTGCTCCCGCCCCACCTTCACGTCCCCCCGAACAAAGGGGGCCCCGACATGGCCGGAAGAGAGCCAAAACGTCGCCCTGAGAAAACACCAGGATGGATCTGGGCTTTCCAAACTTGATTGGCCTACCGAGCAGTAACCGCTGCGATTCGATCGATCTGGGTCGACCCCGATCATATTGGATCTGCAACCCTACCGATCCCGCTCATATTGCCGATCTGACATTTCCCGCTCCGGCTTGCCCGGGACCGATTATTTGTCCGATTCCGTCAAATCGAATTCCCCACCAGACAGGTTGGGGTTGTTAGATTTCAAGAGCAGACCCCCCGGCCAACCCCACGCATACCGCGGCCGCCAGACCCCAAGTTGTCCCGAGAGTCCCCGATAGTCCCTGGGACTCCCGCCTCGCGCCATCGACAAACACGACTGCATACCGCGGCCGCCAGACCCCAAGTTGTCCCGAGAGTCCCCGATAGTCCCTGGGACTCCCGCCTCGCGCCCTCGACGAATACGACTGCATACCGCGACCGCCAGACCCCAAGTTATCCCGAGAGTCCCCGAGTCCTTGGGAGTCCCGCCTTGCGCCTTCGACAAACACGAAACACACAGCAATACACAACATAGCATGACAGAAAAGAAAACATAGCAATACCATGACAAGCACAGCGTAAGGCAACAACATGAAGCACATCATGGCAGAACATTGCAGAACATGACACGACATTACACACCATAACATAACATAACTGAGCATAGCATAACACTCATTGACGGAACATATCATATCATGGCATTGCGTTCAAAACATGTTATAACACACCAACGGAGCACAGCGACGCGCACGACATAACACAACATATCACAAGATAATATAGCATACCAAAGCACGATCATGGCATAACATGACGGAACATCATATGACAGTGTCATCGCAAAACAGATCATGGCATACTATCACATACCATGTCCTATGATATCATGGCAGGCTAGCACAACATAGTAGGCATACCACGACAGAGCATGACAGAAGAATTCATAGCATGAGACAACAGGACACAACATAACATCACAGAACAAACATGACACACCATACCATAGCAAATCATGGCACACTACAGCATACTATAACAGCACAATACATATCATGGCAGAATATTGCAGATCAGAACATGGCATAACACACCTTGACATAACAGGACCGAACAGAACATGACACACCTTGATGGAATATATCAGATCACGACACAGCGTTCAGAACATGTCATAGCACGCCAGCAGAGCATAGCGACGAACACGACAGAACACAACACGTCACAATAGAAGATAACGTATGTAACAGAACGCGAACATGACATAACATGAGCAGTGCCATTACAAACCAGACCATGGCATATGATTTCATGACAAAACAATGTATAGCATGAAAGAACAGAGCATCACATAACGTCACATAACAAACCATAACATAACGTCACAGAATAGAGAACCACATAACGTCAGAGAACAAACCAAACCAGAGCACAAGATAACATCACATGACAAACCAAAGCCAGGCCAGACCCCCAGTTGTCCCGAGAATCCCCGAGTCCTTGCCGCCGCCCCGCTGCGGGCGGCCTCCTCGCCTGCGTCCCTCAGTCTAAGGATGGGAGGGGGCAAGAAGGAGGAGGGGAAGGAGGCATGGGGCAGGAGGAGGACAGGGGCCCAAGGTTTCGGTGGGGATCGCTCGAAGCGAATCATTTGCTGCTAGATTCCGATCCGGCTTCCTGTCGAGGAGAAACTTCCCTCCCTCCTCCGCCTTGCCTTCCCTCCCTTCAGTCGTCCGCCGTCGACGTCGTCGTCGTCTTCTCTCTGCCGCCGCCGTCGCCGACGCCCACGCCGTGGTCGCGGGCGGGCCCGGCGGCGTCGGGCGCCGAGAGACGCCCTGGAGCTTCAGGAGGAGAAGAAACACACAGACACAATTAATCTTCGGTTCCTGGGAAAATATGGGAAACATGGGCAGTGGGGGGGGAAGACAGAAACCCAGAAGATATGGGAACACATGGGGAATCTTTTGATTTGTGTGTATTTGTTTGTGTGTCCCAGGGCCCCTTCAGGAGCTGTCGACCCCTGCGCTCTCATCTGTGTCGTTACTGTGTCTCCCCGGGCCCTGGGGCCCGCAAGCGGCCTCCCGAGGCACCTCCCGCCGCCGCCGGCAGGGCTTCTGAACCCTGGGGCGGGGGCGTCCCAGTCAGGAGGAAGAGGAGGAGGAGGAGGAGGAGGAGGAGGAGGAGGAGGAGGAGGAGGAGGGAGGAGGAGGAGAAAGGAGAAGGATAATTCAGAAGGAAGGAAAGATGAGGGAGGAGTACGGAAGCGGAGGGAAAGCGAACCACGAAATACGAACCATCCGCCAGGGGGGGCCCAGGGGGGGCCGGAGGGGGGGCCCAGGGTGGGCCAAGAGGGGGCCAGTGGCACGCGCACCAAAGATCATACAATCGGCGATGGTACGGTAGGTTCGCGTCGTGTCGACCGGCGGCGACCCCGCCGCCGACGTTCAACGTTGAACGCCGACGGCGGCCCAGAATCGGTCGATGTTGAACGATCGGACGTTGCGGTGACGGCCGATCGTTCAAGGTTGAACGATCCAGCGCGGTGTCAGGAACCAACGCCAGGGTCGACACGGCACGGACCTGCAGTACGATTTTTGGTGCGCGTACCACTGTCGCAGAGGGCGTCGGTTGGGCTTAGGGTCAAGTCAAAGGCGCACACGGCTTCGGCTTCTACAAAGCACCGTTTCCAGCACGATATTCACTCGCTCTGGCACGGGAGAAGTAGTTGGATGGGACATAAGTTCGACACGCAGTCGTAGTAGAATTCGCCGCAGTCACAGAAAATGGCCCGCAGCACGGCAAATTGCAAAAAATGTAGCATATGTAGTCGCAATGGTGCCAGAAGCGTTTAGGGCGCCACTTACAGGGGGCGCCGTCACCAGGCTTCGCTCTGAAGGGACTGTTCTGGCTGGGCCCGAACCGACTGCTCTCGGAGTGTTGCACGACAGCGGCGACCTGCGCCGCATCACTGGGTAGCGCGAAATTGGCCCATCCCTGTGAGGGCCTCGCCGACCGCTGATGAGAGAGTTGTTGGCGCTAGGGAAGAATTGCAGGGCCTGTCCGTAGTAGTGGCAGTAGCAGTAGTAGTGGTACTAGTTGCTGTACTTGCAGGAGCAGGTGTCTTGGTGATACTAGTCGCAGCTGCCGTAGTAGTAGCAACAGTAGTCGTAGTCTGAGTCGTAGTCTCAGTTCCATTCGTAGCCGTAGTCACAGGCGTTGCAGTATGAGCAGCAGCAGACGTAGATGTAGAAGCCGCAGTAGGCGTCGTCGTAGTTGCCGTAGTCGTAGCCGTAGTTTTAGTAGTAGTGGTGGTGGTGGTGGTAGTGATGGTGGCAGTAGCAGGGGCACGATGAGTACCCGCAGTCGTAGAAATTGTTGTTATGTCACGTGTACTAGTATTAGAGCTTGTTGCACGACGAGGACCAATGATAGCGAGAGGGGAGCACCTGTAGCGCAAGTAGAAGAAGGCGGGGACGTTAGTACCTACAGTAGAGGAGCGGCGGTCATGTTGCGGCCCTTGCAGTTTAACCGCCTCACCCGCCAACGTGCTTGATGTGTTCAGCCGTCTCATGGCTTCGCCGTTGGCATCGCGATGGCCCGATGGTAGCAATGTTCTGTCCGCTCCCGCTGCCCATTGCCGACAACGTACATAGACGTAATGTTGTTTGCGCTCGTGCTGTTCGGCCGAGGCGTTTGCGTGTTATAGGAGCCGCCTCTTGTGGAGCCCTCCGTGCTTGATCCCGCCCTTTCCGTGCCGCCTTGGGCGCGTGCTTCTCGACTCGACCACGTGCCGCAATAGAACACAAGCCAAGCATCGGCAGAAGTCCATCCCCCACATGCGGTACTGTGGAGGGGCGGAACTGTTGTGAGCAGCATGATGCTCCGATCATGAGAACCGTTGCCAGTTTCGGCGGGCGTTGCTACGTATGTGCGTGTCTTACATCGAGAGAGGGTACTGTTCACTCCTTTAGACACTGTACCATGTGTCCTGGAATTGACATCGCATCCTCCCGACCGCATCCTTCGAGGGCGGCCCAAGTGGGGGGTGATGATAGGGGGGTGGTATCATGGTGGGGACTGTGACAGATTCCCAGGTTTCGTTGCCCCCTCTTCTTTGTCCCGCCTCATCGGCGCACATGCCTCGGGCCATGGTTTGCGATGCTGCCTTCTCTGCTCGCGCGCATAGATGGTGGTGGCAGTGCAACCCCGCTCCGACGTGCCCCAGCCAGGCGTTACCGTCCACCTGGGGCCCCAACTCCCCCCCCCTCCCTGAGCAACGACAGTGACCGGAAACCCTAAAAAGCTGCCTCTCGGGCCATGATGGGCGGGCGGGTGTTAAGAGGGAGTGACCTAAATGAGGGATGCAGAACGAGTGCGCTAAAAGGGTGAGGAGCCTTTTGGGACCCCTATTGGCTGCAGGTTTGCCCCGAAATTTGGCCCATGTAGGACTCCATTCTTCACCCCCCATTGAGGTCAGTCCCGCCTAACACCCGCCCGACCCTTGGGCCATGAAATGCGAGCGCTCTGAGAAGGCCGCGGCGCCCAAGACATCCTCCAGAGCCGCCGGATCACAGAGATTCTCGGTATGTCCCCACCCGATTTGATCCTCGTCCTGGCTTCGTCCTTCTCTCGGGCCGTGCTGCTGTGCGAGCCCTCCTCGTGGGCACCCCTCTCCCTGCACGCCCCCCCGGGTGGTGAGGAGGACAATTTTGAGGCACCGGAAAGCGCTTTCCGACGCCGCAGTCGGCCAGTCGGGGGGTCCGCGAGTCGGCCAGTCGGCCAGGCAGAGTCGGTCAGAGGCAGGAGGGGAGTCGGGTAGGCGATCGTTCCCTCATGCATTGTTTTGCTGGTGGGCGCGGGCCCTCGCACCCCCCCTCCCCCACGGAGTAGATCCTGGCTGCTTTTGGCGCCTGTTTCAGGCAGATGGGGACCCGTCCCAATAGGACGTTCTGCCGTGCACAGTCGCACCAAAAGCAGAGGTCCGGAGCCAGACCCCCGGACCCTCCCCCCCCTTCTGTCCAATGTCGAAACGCCGGATAAAAATTATCTTGGCGAAGGACCTAACCATAAGCAATTGTTCGTAACTCGTTGTGGGTGCCGCTTTCGGTGGGGCTCCCTATGGGGCCACGAAACGTTGCCCTGGGAAGGGGAACCGCATGCGAGAGCAGCCACTGGGGCCTTCGGTGGGGCTCCCTATGGGGCCACGAAACGCTGCCCAGGGTGGGGGAACCGCATGCGAGAGCAACCACTGGGGCCTTCGGTGGAGCTCCCTATGGGGCCACGAAGCGCTGCCCAGGGTGGGAAAACGCATGCGAGAGCAACCACTGGGGCCTTCGGTGGAGCTCCCTATGGGGCCACGAAACGCTGCCCAGGGTGGGGGAACCGCATGCGAGAGCAACCACTGGGGCCTTCGGTGGAGCTCCCTATGGGGCCACGAAACGCTACCCAGGGATGGGAAACTTCATGCGAGAGCAGCCACTAGGGCCTTCGGTGGAGCTCCCTATGGGGCCACGAAACGCTGCCCTGGGTGGAGGACGCGCATGCGAGAGCAGCCACTAGGGCCTTCGGTGGAGCTCCCTATGGGGCCACGAAACGCTGCCCAGGGTGGGGGAAACGCATGCGAGAGCAACCACTGGGGCCTTCGGTGGAGCTCCCTATGGGGCTACGAAACGCTGCCCAGGGTGGGGGAAACGCATGCGAGAGCAACCACTGGGGCCTTCGGTGGGGGAAACGCATGCGAGAGCAACCACTGGGGCCTTCGGTGGAGCTCCCTATGGGGCCACGAAGCGCTGCCCAGGGTGGGGGAAACGCATGCGAGAGCAACCACTGGGGCCTTCGGTGGAGCTCCCTATGGGGCCACGAAGCGCTGCCCAGGGTGGGGGAAACGCATGCGAGAGCAACCACTGGGGCCTTCGGTGGAGCTCCCTATGGGGCCACGAAACGCTGCCCAGGGTGGGGGAAACGCATGCGAGAGCAACCACTGGGGCCTTCGGTGGAGCTCCCTATGGGGCCACGAAACGCTGCCCAGGGTGGGCTGAAGCAGAGAGCAACTGGGGCCTTCGGTGGAGGGGGAGGAGGGAGGAGGGAGGACGGAGAAGGGAGGAGGGGGAGGAGGAAGGAGGAGACGCGGGGCGCTGTCTGTTCAAAACGAGGACCCAACACCACAGGATGGTTGGGAAAAACACGCCCATTGGTCAAGCCCGGTGCCCCACTCATTGTCCAACTGCCCCGGGTCCCTCGCCGCGCTGCGCACCGTGCCAGGGCGTGGGGAGCGGCCCGCGGCGCCCTCTGGGGCGCCGCGGGGAGCAGCCGGAGGTGGTGCGCGGCGAGCGCCCCCCCCCCCGGCCGTCGTCGCTGTCTTCGGCGGAGGGAGGGAGGCAGCAGGATGAAGACGGGCATGTCCCTCTACAGGAGGAATGTTCAAAAGCACGCAGTCCAAATAGTCTGGGGACGATTGTTCTAGTATTGGTTCACTAGTTTTGTATATTTGCTGTGTATTTTTTATTTGTCGTCCAAAATCCGCCTGTAGGGGGACATGCCCGACCTAACAGCAGGACCCAGACGTGCTCGCGTCGTAGAGGTATCCATGGCGGATTCTTGTTCGCAGTTGTCAGACCTTGGCGGCCCTCACCGGGCCCGGGGACCGTCACAAGTTCTCTCGCGATGGAAAGCCGACCCTGGGGAAAGGGGTCGTGACTTCCGAGGTCCGCGCAGCGAGAAAATCAGGACACCGCACGCTCGGAGAGCAGGAGGGAAGGAGGGAGGGAGGCAGGAGGAAAGCCGACCCTGGGGAAAGGGGTCGTGACTTCCGAGGTCCGCGCAGCGAGAAAATCAGGACACCGCACGCTCGGAGAGCAGGAGGGAAGGAGGGAGGGAGGCAGCCGAGGAGGGAGGGCGGGGGAGGGAGCAGGAGGGAGGGATGGGAGGCAGGAGGGGAGGGAGAGGAGGGGGGAGGGAGGAGGGAGGGAGGGGGGGAGGGCGGGAGGGAGGAGGGGGAGGGGGGAGGAGGATAGGGAGGGGGGGGGAGGAGCAGCCGGAGGTGAGCCAGCACCCGGGGCTCCGATCATGTTGCAGCCAAGGCGGAGTGGAGGAGGAGGAGGAGGAGGAGGAGGAGGAGAGGAGGAGCAGCAGGAGGAGGAGGAGGACGACGACGACGGCGAGGAAAGAGGGAGAAGGAGGAGGAAGGAGGGAAGGGAAACGGGGATGGATGAGAAGGAAGGGAGCAGGGAAAGTATGAGGAGGAGGAGGAGGAGAAGAGGAAGGAGGACGACGGGGGCGAGGAGAGAAGAGGGAGAAGGAGGACGAGGAGGAAGGAGAGAAGGAGATCGGGGGATGATGAGGAGGGGGAGGAGCAGGGGAAGCAGCAGGCGGCGGAGGAGGAAGGAGCAGGAGGAGGGGGGGAGGGGGAGAGGAAGGCGACAGGCCAGAGGGAGGAGGAGGAGGAAGGAGAGGAGGAGGAGGAGGGCGGAGGAGGAGGAGGAGGAGGAGGAGAGAGGAGGAGGAGGAGGGGGAGGAGGGGGAGGGAGGGGGGGGATCGACCGGAAGAAGGCCGGAGCACGGGACCGCAAGACGTCGAGCAGCAGGGCGAGGGCCGCCGAGACCCCGCCCCCGGCCCCCGGCCTGCCAGCACCGGCGGCGCCGCGGGCATCCCCGCTGCGCCGCCAGGGGCCTCGCGTCCCCCTCGCGGTCCGTCCATCATCCTCCTCCTCCTCCTCCTCCTCCTCGATCTCCTCCTCTCCTCCTCACTCCTCCTCCTCTCCTCCTCCTCCTCTTCCTCCTCCTCCTCCTCCTCCCCCTCCCCCTCCCTGTTGGCAGTGGTGGTGGAAACCTGGCCCATCCCTCCCCCCCTGGGCGCGCCCCCCGACGGCAAGGCCAGGGGCCTTGCCGTCAGTCAGCATCGTTCCATCCATCCCCATCCCCGTCGGGCCATGGTACTGCGGCCTCACCTCGAGGGGGGAAGAGCGCCATCAGCACAAACGTTTGAAGCTCCGCTCGGAATTCTTGGATCTGCGCTGGGCCCCCCCCCCCCCGGCGGCGCCTCTGGCGTCGCCCCTGGCGCGTTCCGCGCGCAAGGAGGAGGGTCCAGCGCGGATCCAAGCAATCCGCGCGGAGCGCCAAAAGTTTATGGTTTTATGGTTGCGTAGTTGTTTTTCTTATTATGTCACCATCCCCCCCAAGGTTAGGGATAGGCACCTCGAAACCCGAAGGAAACAGCTTATTCCTATCCCCATGCAGGGCATGGATCGGCCAGTGGGGCCCAGGCCACGCCAGTGGGGATCGGGATCGGTGAAACGATGCTCCTTCAGGGGTCACGTCATTGGCGGGGGACATGGGCGCAGGGGCCAGGGGATGGGGTTATGATGTTCCAACCTACTTTAGCCTTGATCACCAGAAAGAGCTTAGAGCACCAAGAAAACAAGTACCGAAACTTGAGGGCTTTCACGTGTCGGGCCCTGGGAGGCGTTACTCGTTCGACACTGTTTACATAATTTTCTGGGTGCTCGAAATTATTTCTGGGATTTGGTCCTTGGGATCGACGGGAGCCACATCAGGAGGGGCCAGAAGTTTGGGCTCGATTTTCTCTGGCATGTTTGCCGGCTCCCGGCGCCCTTCCAGCTTTGGAGCTTCGGGGGTGTTCTCTCTCTCTCTCTCTCTCTCTCTCTCTCAGGAGGGAAAAAACACAGACACAATCAATCGAGGATTCCCCAGAAAATGTTGGAAAATATGGGAAGTGGGAGGGGGGGGGGAAGACGATAACCCAGAAAATAGGGGAAAATATAGGGGAACCCTGCTGTTTGTGTCTATCTATTTGTGTGTCCCAGGGCCCCTTCGCTCTCTCTCTCGCTGGCAGCTGTTCCCCGCCGAGAGCGCTCCCCACGGGGTGGTGCCCGAGTCGCCTCGAGCGGCCGCCGGAGAGCTGGCCGAGCGGCGACGCGCAATGCCAGGCGGGCAGCGCCAATGAGGGGAGGGCTGGCTTCCCAGACCCCCTCGAGGTATGAAAGAATCACGGCGGGAGGTTTTTCGTTATTTTTGGCCTCTGGGGGCCCTTGCCGGCCCTCGAGACCGGGGAATGGGTCCAGACCGCTGGGGTCGACGTCATGAAAAAATCATGACGTCGGGGGTCTGGGTTCGGGGGAGAGCGCATGGACCCACGGTCGCTCTGGGGTGGGCAGAAGCCCCCACCTTGTTACGTCGATCGGTGAATTGTCCGTTCTCGGTCCTCGAGAGGGCACCGCGGCCGTCATTTTCCAGGCTTGCGCCCGCCAGGTCTGGGCCCGAGGTCGTTTTCACGAAGCCACGTTTTGCTAAAGGGGGTTCTGCCCATCCCCGAGTCGCCCACGGACCGCCGGTGGGGTCCCAACACAGCGGAGGCCCGTGACAAGAAGCACCCTGCTTGCCTCCAGGGTGCCCCCGGCTTCTTGGGTTTCGATGGTTCTGGTGCGGAAAGCGTGACGTTCACACACCAAAAAATCGATGGACGTCTTGGGGTCTCAGGGTTGGGTATCTTGAGGTCGAGCCTCTACTGTAGCCCACCGCGCCCAGAAACGCGCGGTTGCGCTATCGTGGGCTTCTCGCCCATATGCTAGCGATGTATCGTCGATTCCAGGTCGGTGGTGTCCCCCCTTGAGCGGGTCCCCCCCTATCCTCCTCCTTCGCTGTGTTGCGTGATCGTTCTGTTTTGCCGCCTCCTTGTGCGGAGGGACGGCAACAACCGGGAGGAGTTGAATATAGAAGAGCGCAGAGGAGGAGAATGAGGAGAAAACTAACAGCCGAATATCATCAAGCAGCGTCAACTTAATAGTACAACCGTTAAGATGCCCTCGCCGAATTCTCGTGTCAGCGCCGGACCCCTCTTGGCTGTGCCTCCAGAGCTTCGATCCAGGCGCGCTGGCAGCTTCCTCCTCTGCGTTTGTTCTTTCTGCGGCTCCTCCCTACTTCTGCTGTTTATCCTCGTGCTGTTCCTCCTCGTCCTCCTGGTTCTCCCCGGAGACTTCAAGATATTTCTGTGACGTTGTAGTAGATTGCAGGAGAGGGCCTTGTTGTCGACCGCATCCTCGTTCGTCGTTTCTCCCCCTCCATGTCCTCCTCCTCCTGCTGACCCTCCTACTTGAGAGAGAGAGGCAGGAGGAGGAAGCGGGAGGAGGAGGAGGACAGGGAGGAAGAGAAGGAGGACAAGGGATAGAACGCGAAGAGCAGGTGCTCACATGCATTGCATGAAGAGGTGTATGTCGTCGTGCATGATTCGTACATGTCTGCATGCCTGATTACTTCATTGATGACTTGATTACATACGTGTAAGCATTCTCGATTGTTCGATTGCATGCCCGCGTGCTTACTGTCTGCTTCGTAGTATTGATTGTCACTGTGTGCTTTTATACATGATATCCGTCAGCGCTAATAAATATTATGAGCCCCCTAGTTGTAATATTGATGGCTGGGTGAGCCCATGATGTTGAAAGGCGATATGCCACAGAAGTTGGTGGTCTATCCAGTTACATGCGGTAAACCCCGCCACCGATCTTATATGCAACAGCAAAGCGAGAAGGATATTGAGTGTAGGAACAGCGGGACTCCGATGACATGTCTAAGATGAATTTTCGGACGGGTCGTGAACTCAACCTCGCCTTCGTCCGTACAGTAGGGGGATGTCGAGTTCACGCTCCGCTGAAGTTCAGCGAGCGGTTTGAATTGAGGCGGGTCATGAACTCAACCTCATCTGCGTCCGCGCGGTGAGGAGAAGGGGTAAGGAGAGAAAGGCATTGAAGACAGCTAAGAGAAGACCTCTTAGGCGCTCTCTCAGGGCCTCAAGGGAGCCTCTGGAGCCTTTTGAGAGCCTCTTCGGGCCTCTTGGGCGCCTCTTGATGCCTCTGGGCCATCTAAGAAAACTCTTAGCCCGTCTGACGCTGTCGGAGGCCGTCTTGAGGCCTATGCGGGCAGTCTCGGTGCTTTCTTGGAGCGTTTCAGGTGCGTCTCAGAGCTCTCTTTTGTGAGGCTCCTGGTCGATAGCGGGTTCCTCTTGGGCCGACTCGAGGCCATCCTTGGGCGCTCCACAGGTTGTATTGGCATTATCTCTTGGAGGCCTCCCGGGCCGTCCCGGGCGGTCCGAGACCCACACGGGCGAGATCTTCAACAGTGCTCAAAGATCTGGGGGAAAGCAACAGCATTCGCTCCCTCGGGCTCTCCGGGAGGGCCTCGTGGAGCCCTCCTCGGCCTTCTGGGGGCTTCTTGCGCCGTCTTGGGAGCTTAGGGAGGTGTTTCGGGCCATCTTGAGTCGTATTGATCTCATCTTGGCTTCTTGAAAGCAATTTGGCCTTGGCCACCTTGGCCTTGTGAAAGCCGAAAAGAGTGCCAGACACCGAATTCAGAGGGGCTGGTTTCAGAGGGATGATTGCAGGTTAGGGGGGGCGGCCATAGAAAACACCACAAAACTGTCCAGACAACAGAGGAGCTTTCTAACACGCACACGAGTGTGCCCACTCCGTGCAGGCACGCGCTCGGAATGTTCCATCTTTGGACACCCCTCCCCGCGCCGAGAGCGTGACCACTTGCTGGCGTTCCCCGCGTGTGTTTGCGCTACCTCGAGAGGGGATGCGGAGGGAGAAGAGGGTTGGAGCTTCAGAGATTCGGGGGCCTTGCGATCAGACTGATTATGATTGCTTGCCCCGGTAAAAAAGCGGAGACGATTGATGGACGAGGAGGAGGAGGAAGAGGAGGAGGAGGAGGAGGAGGAGGAAGAGGTGGCGCGGGGGAGGACGACGGCCACGATGACGGAGGATGGAGGATGACGGAGGCTGCAGGCAGGACGGCTGCCGACGGTGGTCGGAGGAGACCGCGAGGGGGGGACACGGCGAGGAGATCGTCGGAGGGGCGGGGGGCGGAGCACGGACTGCGGGGAGGACGGCGGCGACGGCCTCGAGGACCGCCAGACCAGGGGGGTGACAGCCGGCGGGCCGAGCGGCTACCCGCCGCCCGCAAGCCCCCCGCAGGCGAGGCCGGCCGGCAGCTCCCCGGCCACGGCGCCGTGGCCGTGAAGCTGCGCGCGGGTCGCCGCGGCGGGGGCGGCGCGGAGGATCAGCGCAGGCGCCGGGGCGTCGTCGTCGTCGTCGCTTTCGGCGGTCGTCGCCCGCAGCGTCGTCGGCGGACGGCGTCGACGACAACGCCGACGACCACGACGACGAGGACGACGACGACGACGACGACGACGACGACGACGACGACGACTCAGTTGAGCGGAAGATCGGGACAAATCGGAACCAGAGATTCTGGGAGTGTTCCAGAGAAAAATAGAACGCCGATGTGTGGAGCGTAGCGCGCGCAATCGCAGAAGTTCCCCAAGGAGTGCTCGAGGGCTTGAGGGGCCCAGGTAACACATGGGCGCTCGATTGAACTGTTTAGGGCGGGCAGAAAAACTGGTTTGCACGAGCATTGGGAGCGGGTGCACGGCTTGCACGGGGGGCGCAGTAGGTTTGCGTTTCAGGGACTTGGGCGCTGGCCGATGCGTTGATGGGGGCCCGAGAATGCGTCGCGCATGTTACGCCTTTGGCGCCATGGAGGCCGCATTTGCGGTTGCAGTGGGGCGGGCGCCCCGCCGCGCGCACCGTGGCGACAGCTCTCTTGGGCGCCCGCCCGCCGCCGTCGACGTAGTGGGCCCAGCTAGTCTCGCGGCCGGCGCGCGGCGGGTCGGCAGCCGCGACGCTGGCGGCCTGAAAGTGCTTCGAATGCGTTTCTCCCCGAGCCCGGGGCAATCGTACGTTTTCGGTGGCACGCGCAGCTCGGATAAAAAATCGCTTTGTTCGTCGGCGGCCAGTTGGCTGTCGTCGCGCAGAAGTACAGGCGGATGGCGCGGTCCACGCTCAGCGCAGAGAGCGTGTCTATGAGCGTGGGCTCGTCGAGGGGCAGGGGGAAGGACCTCGTGGTCGGGGCCATCGCGGCCCGCGATGTCCACGGCCCCCACCCTGGGCGCGGGTGGACCTGCTGGGCGCCGCCGCAGGCCGATTTCAGAGAATCTCGGAACCAGAAATCCAGGCGCGCCACATTTCGCGGGCCGAAAAACTTTCAGAGAGTTTCGGCCAGCTCCGGGGTTTTGGGTTTATGGGAATGTTTCAGGCGGGGCGGCTAGTTCAGAGATTTTCAGAGATTCTCAAAGAAGTTCGGACGCGAGAATTTGGCGCGCCTCGGTTTCTGGTTCTGTGAATCTCTGAAAAGCGGTTCCTCAGGTTTTACCGGATTTCCAGGCGTCCTATTGTCAGCCAGAGACGAGCGACTGGCTGGCGCCGCGCCTGGTGCTTCGGGAGTTGCGAACTCGATCCTCGATTCCCTGGGGCCCGCGGGCCCCGGGGCCAATCGAGAGGTTGCCGAGGCCCCCGGGCGGTTGCGCGCGATTGTCTCGGAAACAGGAGTCGGGCATCCATGGTGGACGCCCGCGCGTACGCGCTAGGTGTCCGCGATATTATTCGGTGGCGGATCTTGCCTGGCGCGGGGACCTTCCAGAGACTTTCCGGATTTTCTCTACGGTTATTTCGGCGCGCTTCGGGGCGCCTGGGGCGGCGCGGGGACGTCGCCGGGCCGCGCGCGGGCCTTTTTTCCAATGCCTTCTCGGGCATTATCGCGGTGTTGCACGGCCGAAGAGGTCACTGAGTAACACGCTTTTTGACATTTACGTGTTTTTCGTTGCGTTGGTTGCGTGACTGGTTTGGCGGTCCGCCTCCTTGGGGCCCCCTTGGGGCTTCAATTTTGTTTTGTTAACGTCGGGTCTTCTGGAGTGAGGCGCGATTGGCGCAGAATTCCCTCAGGCGCGCGCGTGGCCAAATACGCGCCGTGGCCTCATCCGCGCCGGGGCGCATTTCCTCGCTCGCGAAGCCGATGGCGCCCAAGGCGTGGCAGGCCCATTCGGCGGCGCCCCCGGTGATTTGAAAAACCGAGCATGAATTTTATCCCGGTCAAACTTCGACGGCGACGACGGCGACCACGACGACGGCGACGACGGCGACGACGGCGACGGCGACGACGACGACGACGGCGACGACGACGACGACGGCGACCACGACGACCACGACGACCGCGACGTCCACGACCGGGGCTCGTTTCGATTCCTCCGATTCGATTCGACTCAATTTCGATGGATTCCGATTTTGATTCGATTCGATTTTGGATTCCGATTTGGATTCCGATTTTTCAATGAGGCATTACTGCTCTGCCGATTTCCGCCGACTCCTCCCGGCTTGGCCGCTGATTTCCGCCGATCCGATTTATTTAGATCGCCGATCCGATTCATCGATTCGATTCTGGGCTCTCCTGACGACGACCACGACGACGACCACGACCACGACCGCGACCACGATCACGACAACGGCGACGACGACGACGACGACGACGACGACGACGGGTACGGCGCCAGGACGGCGTTGTCGCATTCGTCGCCGTCCTAGCCCGTGTCGTCGTCGTCGTCGTCGTCGTCGGAGGAGGAGGAGGAGGAGGAGGAGGAGGATAACGACGACGACGACGACGGCATCGACGTGGGGGGACGGAGAAGCTCCCCCATCTCTCTCCCCATCGCCCCCCCTCCGCGTCGCCGCCCTCGCCTGCAGACGCATCACCAGACGGAGGGCCACGGCGAGCGTGTGGGGGGGGGGGGGGGGGGCGCCCCCCCCCGGCGCCCCGCCCGCCCTGGCCACCGTGCCTCCCCTCGCGCCTCCGCCCTCCCCCGCGCGCCCACGTCCCGCAGATGAGGAGCGGCAGATCCCTCGGCCCCGTTCCTTTCTGGCCCCGCCTCGATTCTTCTATTTTCCTCTGCTTTCCTTTCCTCCTGGGGGCCGAGGTTCTTTCCGCCGCCGTCGCCGTCGAAACCAGGGAGGCGGGGCGCGCCCGTCTGGCGCGCGGGGAGGCGGGGAGACGCTGTGCTTAGCGGGAAGCGTGAGAAACGTCAGGATCGGCAGAGTCGCCGAGCGCGCTCCACATGCTCGCAAAAGGTGCCCGCTCGCCGCCAGGAGGCCCGAAGAGGCGAACGCCCGCCTCGAGGGCGTGGACCGCAGATCCCCCCTCCTCCTCCTCCTCCTCCTCCTCCTCCTCCTCCTCCTCCTCCTCTCCCTCCTCTCTCCTCCTCCCTCCCTCCTCCTTCCTTCCTCCCTCCCCCTCCTCCTCCTCCCTCCTCCTCCTCCTCCTTTCCTCTCCTCCTCTCCTCCTCCTTCCTCCTCCGCTCCTACTCTAACATCCGTCATCCTGACCCCCCCTCCCCCCTTCAAGCAGTGACGAAGCGACCTGGCTCGCCTATAGCCCTACCAAACAATGTTCTAGGAACCTTTTGTGGTTTCCACGAAATGTTCTTAGAACATTTCTGGCTGGGAGCGTCTTGGTTTAACACATCGTGTTTATAAGAACATTGTTCTTGTTTTTAGAACATGCTTGGGTTCTAAGAACATTTCGGGGTATGACTATAGGAATGCCGCGACGGTCGGTCCCTGCTCAACCCCTCCTTCTCATCCTCCTTCTCCTCCTCCTACTCCGCTCCTTTTCCTTATCATCCGCCGCTCTGCGGTTGATCGGGAGTTTCTGTATATATAGAAGAAGGGGCGCGCGCTTCTGGGCGAGAGGGAAACGACCGAGAGAAGAAGGGGCGGCCGCCCCACAGGACCTCTCCATGGTGCCGGAAGCCCATCAGGGCTCCCTCAGGGCCCCTCCCCCAGGGCCGGGGCTCCCTCGCCTGCCCTCCTCCCTCCTCCTCCTCCTCCTCCTCCTCCTCCTCCTCCTCCTCCTCCTCCTCCTCCTCCTCCTCCTCCTCCTCCTCCTCCTCCTCCTCCTCCTCCTTCGCCCCCGTCGGCATATCCAGGCGTGTTATGCAGTCAGGTCGTCCGTCCGGAAACGGTGCCGGAGGCCGCTCTGGGCTCCTCTGGGCATCCCCCCCGGGGCCCGTTTTGTGAGGATGTCTCAGGCGAGGGCGCCGGTTTGGGATTCGTCACCGGATCCAGCGGATCCAGCGGATCCGTCCGGAAACGGTGCCGGAGGCCGCTCTGGGCTCCTCTGGGCATCCCCCCCGGGGCCCGTTTTGTGAGGATGTCTCAGGCGAGGGCGCCGGTTTGGGATTCGTCACCGGATCCAGCGGATCCAGCGGATCCAGCGGATCCGTCCGGAAACGGTGCCGGAGGCCGCTCTGGGCTCCTCTGGGCATCCCCCCCGGGGCCCGTTTTGTGAGGATGTCTCAGGCGAGGGCGCCGGTTTGGGATTCGTCACCGGATCCAGCGGATCCAGCGGATCCGTCCGGAAACGGTGCCGGAGGCCGCTCTGGGCTCCTCTGGGCATCCCCCCCGGGGCCCGTTTTGTGAGGATGTCTCAGGCGAGGGCGCCGGTTTGGGATTCGTCACCGGATCCAGCGGATCCAGCGGATCCGTCCGGAAACGGTGCCGGAGGCCGCTCTGGGCTCCTCTGGGCATCCCCCCCGGGGCCCGTTTTGTGAGGATGTCTCAGGCGAGGGCGCCGGTTTGGGATTCGTCGGATCCCGGATCCAGCGGATCCAGCGGATCCGTCCGGAAACGGTGCCGGAGGCCGCTCTGGGCTCCTCTGGGCATCCCCCCCGGGGCCCGTTTTGTGAGGATGTCTCAGGCGAGGGCGCCGGTTTGGGATTCGTCACCGGATCCAGCGGATCCAGCGGATCCGTCCGGAAACGGTGCCGGAGGCCGCTCTGGGCTCCTCTGGGCATCCCCCCCGGGGCGCCGTTTTGTGAGGATGTCTCAGGCGAGGGCGCCGGTTTGGGATTCGTCACCGGATCCAGCGGATCCAGCGGATCCGTCCGGAAACGGTGCCGGAGGCCGCTCTGGGCTCCTCTGGGCATCCCCCCCGGGGCCCGTTTTGTGAGGATGTCTCAGGCGAGGGCGCCGGTTTGGGATTCGTCACCGGATCCAGCGGATCCAGCGGATCCGTCCGGAAACGGTGCCGGAGGCCGCTCTGGGCTCCTCTGGGCATCCCCCCCGGGGCCCGTTTTGTGAGGATGTCTCAGGCGAGGGCGCCGGTTTGGGATTCGTCACCGGATCCAGCGGATCCAGCGGATCCGTCCGGAAACGGTGCCGGAGGCCGCTCTGGGCTCCTCTGGGCATCCCCCCCGGGGCCCGTTTTGTGAGGATGTCTCAGGCGAGGGCGCCGGTTTGGGATTCGTCACCGGATCCAGCGGATCCAGCGGATCCGTCCGGAAACGGTGCCGGAGGCCGCTCTGGGCTCCTCTGGGCATCCCCCCCGGGGCCCGTTTTGTGAGGATGTCTCAGGCGAGGGCGCCGGTTTGGGATTCGTCACCGGATCCAGCGGATCCAGCGGATCCGTCCGGAAACGGTGCCGGAGGCCGCTCTGGGCTCCTCTGGGCATCCCCCCCGGGGCCCGTTTTGTGAGGATGTCTCAGGCGAGGGCGCCGGTTTGGGATTCGTCACCGGATCCAGCGGATCCAGCGGATCCGTCCGGAAACGGTGCCGGAGGCCGCTCTGGGCTCCTCTGGGCATCCCCCCCGGGGCCCGTTTTGTGAGGATGTCTCAGGCGAGGGCGCCGGTTTGGGATTCGTCACCGGATCCAGCGGATCCAGCGGATCCAGCGGATCCGTCCGGAAACGGTGCCGGAGGCCGCTCTGGGCTCCTCTGGGCATCCCCCCCGGGGCCCGTTTTGTGAGGATGTCTCAGGCGAGGGCGCCGGTTTGGGATTCGTCACCGGATCCAGCGGATCCAGCGGATCCGTCCGGAAACGGTGCCGGAGGCCGCTCTGGGCTCGTGCTCTTCGCGCCGGGGGTGAGGATGGCGTGACTTCCACAGAAACTCCCTCAAATAAGTTGGATGGAGGCTTGTGGCAGGCAGGGCCGGTGGCGTCCACATTTCTCATCGTACCTCAGACTGCTGTGTGAGACGGGCACTTGCGGATTTGGGTGAGGGGGCGAGTGAGTAATCCGAAAGGGGCCGCTTAGGACAGCAAGGGGCGCTGGGGTTTCCCAATCCTTCTCCGGAGGTTTTCGGCTCAGAGGCCAAAGGGCGAGTTTGGCTCAAGCGCTTTCGGCGGCAAGGCGGAGGAAGAAGCAATGTCTGAGCACACACCCGTCCTGTCGCCGAGACTGCAAGCATGTGTGCCCACAGGGGTACCAGAGACGGCGGTTTTAGAACAGTCTTTGGTGACGAAGAACCTCCGTTCGACTCTCAGAGTGCATAGCTGGTTTGATTCATCAGAAGACGCTGTGGCAGAGTTGGGCGGTGAAACCCAGTGTAGCCCGGCAGTGGCCAGGGAATTCGATGCACGTGTAGATCGAAATGCTTCTGCGGCCGTCAGGGGACATGCTCGTGCAGCGTTGGCTGGGGGAGAGCGAGTCCTTCGTGGCCCCATGCAAACATTGGCAGAGCCCGCGACCAATTGTGGAGAATTACCGTTGGTAAGTGTTTGTCCTCTGCTTTTCCTGGGAGGAAGACGCGAAACGTGGGAACGATGGAACAAAGCTGGCAAGACCGAGAGACAGCAGAGCTGGCCAGGCAGGTTGGGTTAGTGCTCGATTTCGCCTTCCACATTGGGGTCGCATCGCCGAGACTCAGGGGATGGGTCTTCAAAGGCCCCAGCTGTGAAGATCAATCGGCTCTCTTGCAGCCTGTGGTGGTCAGAAGGGCTTCCGTGGCGGCGTCAGTGCGACCCCCTGCGGAACCTGGCGCAGCTGCAGAAATTGGCAGAGGCGGCCAGGCTTCAGCCATGGTCGCTGGATGCAACTGATGTCGCGCTGTTTCTCCGCGACGCCCGCGGTAGAGGGCCGTCTGTGCCCAAAAACATAATTTGCGTCGCTGGTGCGGGCGAGAGGTATTCCAGTTCTCGTGGCCGTTGGAGGACCCGCTGGTCGAGGCCCAGATATGCATGTCAAGCAAGCAGACAGAGGAGCAACGGCAGAAAACGACCCGCTAACGAGGGTCATCGTCGATTGCCTTCTGAGCAATTTCTTTCTGGCAGCGGAAGCACGCGACGCAACAATTGTAATCGCTATTGGGCTTGCGTTGGCGCTGACGTTTGGTTGCCTTCGTTGGGCAGACCTACAGAGGTCCACGTCCTGCAATATGTCGCGGGACGCGCTGCACACAGAAACGTGGAGGTCAAAGAAGAAAATCTGCAAAATTCCGTGGGCCGCCCCGCGGAGGGATTGGCACGGGCGCGACTGGAGCGGACAGTTTCACGGCGCCGTGGCCCGTCACGTGGATCTTGCTGAAGCGGACTTTATCGTGCCAGCGATGGCGGTGGAGTTTGGCACGATAGTCGCTTTGAACCCAGTGCGCCCGGAGAAATATTCTGGCGCGCTGAATGTCATGAGGCGGGTGCCGCGCGCTTTCGGCGGCGTGGAAAACACCGCCGAGCGGTCACTGCACAGCCCGAGATTTTTCTTCCCAGCGCTTGCCGGCCAGCTTCGCTTCCCCATGGGGGAGCGCCGGACATTGGGAAGGTGGGGCTTCGGCTCGGGAACGCTCGCGCGCAATGTGTAGCTGAATTGCTTCTCAAGTATGACAGCGGGGCGCGTCCGAGATGGGTTTTGGCCGGCGCGGGATTTTGAAGTCCAGAACCGCGCGCACATTCAAAGGCGGCTGCGGCGCCTGCTGTAAGGCAGACGGTGTTAGCGAACCGCGCTACGCCAGAACGTAATCTGGCGCTCAACAAGAGCAGCATGATGTTGCGCTGCCGGTGCGAAGAAGAGCCGCGCCGCACGAGCTGCTCATTCTGGTGGGCACGGTCACGGGCGCCAGTAAAAGCGATTCGGGGGGCACTTGGCGATTGCGAAGATCGGCTCGTCAGGTGCGAGCGCTGCTGGGGTAAAACCTCCGGCGGCGTCCCGCAGTGGTCTCGGCCGCAATCCTCCGGCGAAGAGGAGGGGGCGTCGCTTGTCATGGTGTTTTGAAAACATGCAGGATTACATACGCGGGTGCAGCAGTTCTGTTGATTCGCTGTGTTGAAGTCCCAGGAATGGCGTCTGGCAGAATTCAGGACTGTCAAGACGCAACAGTCAGGTTGATCCGTGGCGTCGGAATCCCGAAAACATTGTTTTGGCATGCTTCAGGGTCTTCCAACGGATGTCTTCCAAAGGGGCAGTTCCTTCAATGGAAATGAACCGCCGTAGGGGCCTATGAAGAGGGAGTTTAGAGGGAGGGTTTATTCCAACATCGTTGGTGACTCTTGGGTTTACACTGGTCCTCCTTCTCCTCCTCCTCCTCCTCCTTCTCCTCCTCCTCCTCCTCCTCCCCCTCCGTGACTCGGTGGGCGTTGGGCGTTGGGACGGGTTCGTCAGTCGTCCCCCTCGCCCCAGGGGGTCGGCTATACTCGCACGAGTTAGGGTGACCCTTCGCCGGAGCGACCCCCGATGCGGGCTCCCGGGGCCACCCCCCAGCACTGGCCTTCACGCTCGGTTGCCCCTTCCCTCTGGGGCGTCCCCCTCCTCCTCCTCCTCCTCCTCCTCCTCCTCCTCCTCCTCCTGGAGGAGGGAGGGAGGAGGGGGAGGAGGAGGAGGAGGAGGAGGAGGAGGAGGAGGAGGAGGAGGAGGAGGAGGAGGAGGAGGGGGAGGAGGAGGAGGAGGGGGAGGAGGAGCACCTGTCCCCATCCCCGCGTGGTTCACGGGACAATTCTGGCCTCCGGCGGCCGTTCGGGGCGATTCGGACACTTTTCCGGAATACCCTCGACGGGGTGCAGCCGATGGAGACCACCCCGGGCCCTCAAAAAGTGGTCGAACAGCGTCGAACATTTCCAGCCCGCCAGCCTCCCCCCGTGACGTTGCCCCGCTGCCCCGTTTAGAGCCGCGCACAAAGTCCAGGCGTCCCAGATGGGGTCCGAGTAGATGGGGTCGGAGGATCGCGCCGATGCTTCGGCGATGCGGCTCGATGCGGAGTCCGATGTACACCACGCCGACGGCGCCGATGCATTGTCGGCGTCGCAATGCATCGACGATGCGGCGCGATCCTCCCAACCCATTTTCTCGAAACAGGTCACTCTTGCCCAGGGCCACCCCTGCGTGTGGCCGACACGGGGCTGAGGGCGATAGCGGCCTCTCGGCTGGCATCCAGCGCGGGAGCGTCGGCCGAGCCAACGGCGGGGGGGGCACCGCGCCCGTATTTTTTGCAGGATGGCGGGGCGGGGCCTCCCATCGGCGGCGCACCCAGGGGGGCAGTTCGACGTCTGTTGCCGTGCACGTCGGTTCGCGGAGGCTTTCCAGCCTCGGGGTGCTCTCCAGCAGGGGTGCCCGCATCGTCCCGAGCGGCCGCTGGAGACCCGAGCCACGGCAAGAGAACCGAAGGCTCCTCGCCCGCCAGGCGACTCAACGAAGTCGCGCCAGCCTGAGGCCCTTCTTTCCCAGTTTGAGGTGTCTGGGGAATGCTACTGCTTCGGGGCCCGCAGGGATCTGGTCTTCCGAGACGGTCCTCAGGGCCAGTCTCGTTTGCCCAGGCTCAAGAGAGCAGCGTGCGCTGTGCTACTGTTCACGCCATAACCTGCTTGACTTCCCTCCATGCCAACGTGAGAGTGTGTTACAGTCAACCCGCAGAGTAAGGATGGGCAACCTTTCCAAGGGTACCCTTGCATATTTGCCTCCTCGGTCCATCCTTGGGCACTTTCGTTGGCCGCGCTCCGCTCGAAAAGCTTCGAAATGGGCGTCCAAGGCCCTTGCATCCTTATCTCGCATCCTTGCCATACGGGTTGACTATAGGTCTGACGACCAGTGCATAAGTCGATTGAGGAATTCGGTTGTCGCCCGCGAGTACGTCCTTCCACTGTAACTTGTTGGCGCCCTCCCAGCATCGTTTCAGAGCCCCGCCATGCTTCTGGCTTGTTGGCCCTCCTGCCACCATCACTTCTGGGCCCTGCCATCCCCTCCCACTCGGGCTTGTTGACTCCCCTGTCCATCTTCTAGCATGGGTATTTACCCATCACTTGTTGAAAGTAGGCAGGTCATGTCGACCCCCAGGTTCCATTCTAGTTCAGCCGCAATCGTACGGTGTTCCGTGTTCTGTTCTTTTAACAGGACGGGCGGAAATCTTGTCTATTTTCAACGCCGTCCTACTTCGTAGTTCTACCAATGTTTTCCGACCGATGGGTAGCTCCGCACGCTTGCGCGCGCGGTCCAACAGGTTTCGTTCCGCGTGGTGCTGTTGCTGTCTCGCCTGTGGCGACGTCTGCGCGGCGCGTCATTCTCTCGATCGTCGACGCTCGGCCACTCTTGTTGCCTTGCCCCTTCCCTGTCGCGCCAGAGAGGTTCCTGCGTGAGATCTACGCCCTCCATCAGTGCCCTGAGGACGATCACCTGGTCTCTGGGGCATCATGAATCTACGGGTTGGGGTGTGCCTCCTCCTCCCCCGCCTGCTCGCAGGAGGGGGGGAACAGGGAAAGGAAGGAGGAGAAGAGGGAGACGAGGAGGGACGCAGGACGGGATAGAGGCGGGATGGGGGGGAAGGAGAGAAAAGGTATGATAGGGGGCGAGGAGGAATGAGAGAGGGAGGGCGAGGAGGGAGGAGGGGAGGAGAGGTATGATAGGGGCGAGGAGGAAGGAGGGAGGAGGAAGAGGAGATGGAGGAGGGAGGGAGGAGGGGGAGAAGAGGTATGATGGGGGCGAGGAGGAGGAGGAGGAGGAGGAGGAGGAGGAGTGAGCTGGGCGAGCACGGCAACTACGGGACCAACCCCACGATGCCGGCGGACGCCACCATGGCGACAATTTCTGCTCGTCCCGCCCCTCGCCACGGGAGGCTGTGCCTCAAGCCCGCCGGCTTCGCGTCGCCCGCACGCCAGTCACGGACGGCACGAGGCGAAGTTTGCATGGCTTTCCCAGTACCCACCCCAGAACACACACACACACACACACACACACGCCAACGCGCGCGCGCGCTCGCGCCCACACGCACACATATACTGACCCCACACACACACGTAACTTTTTTGGCGTCGCGGCCTTTCGCGCAGCGTTGAGACGAAGAAGGTCGCCGAGCTGAAAGCGGGAAACGCGCGCGCGGCTGGCCCACCCAGAAGCCAGGGACGGGGATCCACCCCTGGGGGATCAAACGCGTCATACGCAAACCCGGGGCAGTTCGGGGGGAGGTACGCGGGGAAAGGACGAGGGGGTGCCGAAGGGCCAGTACCGACAGTGCAGGCCAGACAAGGCGAGGCGCAGAGGCGGCGGATAAGGCGACGCACGCACGAACGCACGCACACAAACACACACACACACACACACATACACACACACGAGCACACGAACACATTCGCACACACAAACACACACACACACACGCGCACACACAAGCACACACACACACGAGCACACACGCACACACAAACAAACAAACACACACACACGCACACACACACACACACACACACACACACACACACACACACACACACACACACACACGCACGCACAAACACAAACACACACACACACACACACACTTCGGGGGGAGGAACCAGCGTCGCACTCTATCGATCTCACTACCCATCTCACTATCAATATCACTGCCGATCTCATTATCGATCTCACTATCGCTCTCACGATCGATCTCACTATCGATCTCACTATCGATCTAACTGGCGATCGTACGATCGATCTCGCTATCGATCTCACTATCCATCTCCCTCGATCGATCTCGTTCGAACGATCTCACTATCGATCTCACTGTCGATCGTAGAATCGATTAAACAATCGATCTCACCATCGATCGCACTATCGATTTCGCAATCGATCGCGCTAGCGATCTCACTATCGATTTCAAAAATCGATATCACTAGCCATCGCACCATCGATGTCACAATCGATCGCACTATCGATCTCACTATCGGTCGCACTATCGGTCTCATTGCGGGACACCGGCGGGACATCCGAGGCAACACCCAGCCTCAGCCAGACAACCCGCGGGGGGGAGGTCCGATGGCCCGGCGGCGCCCTAGCCAGAGGAGGGTTGATTCCCTTCGCCCGCCCACGCAGCAACGCTTTGCATGCACGACACGAACACGAAACCGAAACTGATTTCCTGGTTGGGGGTTCCCCGTTTCACTGCAACCTCACCCACCCTCACTTCCGATACATCTATAAATATATTATACCGGAGAAAAACCCAATCAGGGCTCTAGGGCTAGGGGGCTATAGGGCTATTGAGCTACAGGGCTATAGAGCTATAGGGCTATAGAGTTGTAGGGCTATAGGGCTATTGGGCTATAGGGCTATAGGGCTTAGGGCTATAGGGCTAGCACCCCCAGGCATCCCCGGGCACGCCCGGGCACGCCCGGGCACCAGAGCACCCGGGCACCCAGGCACCCGGGCATCCCCGGGCACCCCCCGGGCACCCGTGCCCCGGGCACCCCCGGGCACCCGGGCACCCGGGCGTGCAGCGAAAATCGGCGACAAATTTAACCTAACCAGAGGCAAGCTCTGATTGGGGAATATAGATATACCCTTCGGGTGCTAAAGAGGTTGGAGGAACCAGCGTCTCTCTCAATCGACATCACTACAGATACCACCATCGATCTCGCTCTCAAGATCGATCTCACTGTCGATCTCATTACGGGACACCGACGGGACACCGGCGGGACACCGGCGGGACACCGACGGGACACCGACGGGACACCCAGGGCCACCGCCGCCCAACTCGACGGGGGGTGGGTGGGCGGTCTTTTGGCCCGGCGGCGCCCTAGCCAGAGGAGGGTCCATTCTTCCTGCCCGCCCACGCAGCTCCGCCTCGCCCGCACGCACGACATGAAGACGAAACCAAAACCGATTCCTTGTTGGGGGCTTCTCCGTTTCACTGCAACCTCACCGCCTCACCTCCGATCAGGAATTCGGGGGCGACGTTTTGCCTTGGGAGAGGGAGGCTCGTCGACAGGACCTTGGCGCCATCCCGGACATCTTGGAGTGGAGTTGGACCGGGATGGAGAAGTACATTTCTTTGCGTCGTTTATTAACCAGTGGTGCTCCGTTGCTGGTCGCTCAAGTTTTGTCGGTTTCGCAAAGCTTAGGTTTTCTTGCGCGTCTTTGAGGAGCAGTCTTCCCAGCCTGGCGGCGCCAGCGCCAGGCGAGAATTGCCACGTTCACCATGGACAGTCTGTGTGATAAGTTCTTCCAGTTCTTCTCCAAGTGGTACACCCCTCAGACATTGGTTATCATTGATTGGCGCGTGGGGTTCCTTTCTTGGGCGCTACGACTGTCCATATTCGGATACATGTTCTACGAGATATGGGTTGAGAAGAAGTACCGCCTGGCTGATGTGCCAACAGCCTTCCCAGTTTTTTGGTTTGAGGCTGGTAGTTCGTTGGAGTTACATAGCTCACACAACAGTAGTAGCAATTTTTGTGGCAATTCAGATTACGATTATTGGTATGTCAACGATTCGACTTCGTACTGGATAGAGCAGAACTCGGGCTGTGTGTCGCCATCGATGGGCCAGATGGTTACCCGAGAGGCACAAAGCGCTTTCGTGACCACATACATGAAGCAGTTGCATATCAAGACCGGGGCTTGTTCAGGTGCGCAGACAGCGTGCGAGTTTGCGGGCAGTGGGCTCAGTGGCAGAGACCAGGAAGACACCGTTGTCACCAGCCCCACTGGCGACACGACGTGCACCTGCAGCAAGCTGAGCGACTATTTCGTGCTCGGCGCAGACAATTTGCAGTTATGGTTTGACCATTCTTTCCAGTCAAGAACCGAGCAGTGGTCCGTTTCCGGGTCCACCAAGAGAGAGGGTTCCACCGAGTTCGAGAGGAGCATCACGACGTGCGTCAAAAAGTGCGGCAAGCGTGACGCTCAGACAGGTCAGCGACATTGCAATGACGGTTGCCATTGGGAATTCCAGCCAGGTAAGTCTATGAACGCTTCAATTTCCGAGTGGCTTTCCGTGGCGGGTCATTCTCTCGACGAGAGGTTGGAGGGAGTCGTGAAACCGAGTCAGCACGACAACCAGCGACCATATCGACGGATGGTGGGTGCTAGATTGATGTTCTATTTGAGGTACGAGGGTGACGTGGAAGACACCAGTAGGCCTTTCAAGTGCGAGATCGAGGTTGACGTTGTGGATGATTGGACTAGCCTTGGTTCCGAAATCACCTATGCAGCGTACGGAGGGCCCTTCGGGGACAATGAGTTTTACGACCAGTACAGGCGCGGAATCATGGTACAGTTCTTCCCCACTGGCCATGTGTACAAGGCTGACCCATATACGCTGATCATGACGATCATCGCAGGTCTTGTCATGCTCGGCGTCGCTAATTTCGTCACGGGATTGGTTGCGTTCTACTGCCTGAAGGAGAGCACCATGTACTCAAGAGGCTTACGCCATTCCACCGACCCCAGACAACGAACAAAATTGATGGAGGTCTTCAGGTTGATTCAGAAATTGCAATCCTCCCTGTTCGGCATGAGCGGCGTGTGTCTAAGGGCCGTGGAGGTGCGTTGACCAGATCGGATCTTCCCTGGAGGGTACAAACCTGGAGAACCGAGAGGGGACGTGTATCAGGGGAACCAGCAGTTATCGAAGACGCTTCCGGTGAGTCACCGCCGCCCCCTGCCTTTCGGAACCGCCTGCGTCGTGAAATGTTGAGCGGAAGTGCGGCCACCAGCGTGGCCGCATTCTCGCTCGGGGAACAGGGCGGAGGGGCCCTCTGTGGCCGCCTCGGGGATGTCTTGCGGCTGTCTTCCTGGCTCTCTGGGCCGTCCTGGGAACCTCAGGGCATATCAATAAACAGACAGCAAAGGGTTGCCCAGGAAATCTGCCAAACTTGCTTAGACTATGCGTTCTTGGAGGCCTGCTGGAGGCCTGTGGGAAGCATTGTGGGCGTCATTTGGTTCCTCTTCGAGATATTGGGCCCATTTTGGGGTGGAGGGCTGGGGTACCCATTCGGCGTCTCCCACCTGGGCCCCCCGAGGGGCCGCCTCGGGAGCTTCTGGGGCCACAGGGGCTTTTCTGGAGCGGGTGCCCTCCCACCACCGGGGAGGCCCCTCCCCCTTCCGCAAACAGGCCGGGGCTGGTTTCTGGGGGAGGGGTTCGTCAAGCAGTGGCGAAGCGTCTTGGCTTGCCTATATCCCTACCGAACAATGTTCTAAGAACCTCTTTTGTGGTTTCCACAACATGTTCTTAGAACATTTCTGGTTTTGGACTGGCTTGTTTTAGCACATCGGGTTTATGTTCTAAGAACATTGCATTTGTTCTTAGAACATTTTTGGGTTCTAAGAACATTTCGTGGTGGGACTATAGGAATGCCGGGACGGTCGGTCCCTGCTCAAGTTCGGGGACGGGGGACTTTTATCGCACGCCGAGGAAAGCCGGAGGGACCAGCGAGTCTTCCAGGTTTCAGGGGAGACATTGGTGGCCTTCTTTGGGCCAGGCGGCCAGCCTGGGGGCCATGAGTTACAGAATGGGGCTGGTTTGCGAACGCAACCCATTTGGAAATCTACGTACGAACGGCCCCCTTTTACGAGGGCGCCATCTTGCAGGGCTCTGCTGGGGTCCTCTTCGAACCCTTTTGGCCTCGTTCGGGATATTGGGGACGCTCTCTGGGGCTGTATTGGGCCATCTTGTGGCCACCTTGAGGCCCCGAGGGCCCATCGAAAGCGAACGTGCAAGGGAGGAGGAGGAGGTGGAGGAAGAAGAAGAAGAAGGAGGAGGAGAGGAGCGGGAAGAGGAGGAGGAGGAGGAGGAGGAGGAGGAAGGGCCTCCTCCTCCTCCTCCTCCTCCTCCTTGGATTTGGATGTGGGTCGAACTTCTCTGGAGGGTTCCCCTGGGATGTTCTGTTGCCAGTTCGAGCCAGATCGGGGCCGTGCCGTCTCGGTTTTTTGGTGGGGGCGTATATGCCGGAAGCCACTGCACGCTCCAAGGTTGGCAGCCTTGTGTGACCTCGAGGGCCCAGGGCTGGCAATCACGAAGTCGTGGCCCCCGATATCGTAGCCCCCCTTCTTCGGCGGCGAGCGAGGGGGGTAAGTGAGAAGGAGAAGGCCTTCTCAGAAGCCCTCACGTCTTCTGAGAGGTTTTCTGCGCCTTCGGGGAAGGCTTAGGAAACTTCTCACAAGGCCTGAGGACTTCCGAGCCTTCTGAGAAGGCTTGCCCCTTCTCACTCTCCCCCCTCGCTTGCCGCCAGTTTATTCCCCGCCACCCGTCTTGTGAAGTCGTGTCGGGCCTCAGGGGAGGTGGGCCAGGGGGAGTGGACCTGCCAGTCATCCCCTGCGCCTTCTCGCCTTTGGCAACCGGGGGTCGGCGGACTCGGCCGCATCGTACGAGACTCTGAATCACTCCCGCAGGCTTGCCAAGTTCGGCCTCAATGCCGCCCTGGTATGCCAGCTCTTCAACATGCTCAACAACGACAAGTCCGACAAGGAGATCAGCGAGAAGGAGCTCCAGCGCGCCTTCAGGGGCAACTTCTCGACGGAGGAGGCGGAGAAACTGGCGAGGGCGATACTGAGCGAGGCGCACAGGTCTGGTGCGCTGGCAGACCAGGGGCACGCGCTCACTGTAGAGGCGCTGGTGGAGCTCATGACCTCCGATGAGGTCACGCTGAAAGACATCGGGAAGATCGCGGAAAATGCCGACCGGTCCTGCTGCGCGTTCCCGTGGGCCCACAGAGGCGAGGGAGATGCAGACAGCCGGCCTTCCCGCTTGAGCCTGCCTGTCACGCTCGGCTTCGCCGGCAACCAGCGCCACCCGGCGAAGGCGCCACAGCTTGGCCAGCGCAGCGGCCCCTGAACGGGGGCTCGACCTCCTCTCTCGGTCCTCTCTCTTCCTCCTCCTCCTGCTCCTCCTGCTCCTCCTCCTCCTCCTCCTTCTCCTGCTCCTCCTCCTCCATCTCCTCCTCTTCTCCTCCTCCGCGCCGCCCATATTGGCTTTCAGAACTTGCAAGCGGTTCACGACTGAGGGCGGCTGGTGTTCAAAATGTGGTTTTAGCCTTTAGCGCCGAGCACATTCGTAGTAGTAACATTACAAGAATTTCACAGATTGAGGGCGGGTCGTTCTCAAAATGTGGTTCTCGCCGGAGCGCCGAGCACATTTGGTCTAAGGAATTGCAAAAGGTTCACGGATTGAGGGCGGCTCTTTTTGAGAATGTGGTTCTCGGTGTAGCGCCGCGCACACTCGTTTTCAACATTTGCAAGAGTTTAAGGCATTCCCATGGTCAACGTGCCAGAGATTGTGTGCTGGATGGACTCAGGATTGTGAGGGCGCAACAGGGAGGTTGATCCGAAGTGTTGAAGTCCCAGGAAGTGTACATGTTGGCACGATTCGGGATCGTCAAGACGCAAAAGTCATGTTGATTCGTGGCGTTGGAGTCCCGAGAATTTTGTCTTGGCACGTGTCAGGGTCTTGAAACGGTTGTCTCCCAACGAGGCAGTTCCCCTAGTGGAAATGAACCCTTGTAGGGACCTATGAAGAGGCAGCCTGGAGGGAGGGTTTATTCCAACATCGTTGGTGAGTCTTGGGTTTACACAGGTCCTCCCTCCTCCTCTTCCTCCTCCTCCTCGTCATCCACCTCTTCCTCCTCTTCTTCCTCCTCTATCTCTCCCCATCGCTTCCCGTTCCCGGTATTTTCCCTCCTCGCGCACCGTTTTGACAGTCGCCGGCGAGTTCGTACAGATCGCCACTGCTCAGTCATTGCCTTTCGGATCCGAAGTATCTTCAATGATACATTGCCGAGAAGGCATGTTGATAATCGGCATTGGGTCTTCTTAAATCGATGGTACCGTTTATTTTAGTTACACCCTTAGTGTGCTAGAGACGACGTTGATCGAAGACACATCCGACGAGCCACCGCCGCCCCTGCATTATCAGAAACGGCCATGTTCCCATGTGGACAGACATTGATAAAGCCATTTGTGAAGCATCGTGGGCGGCTTGTCTTCATGTCGCACAAGCGGGCGCAGTAGGGCTCCAGTAAGGTGAGGTCGCATGTCAGTGACAACAGAATCCGTCCTTGAATCCAACTCCCGCCTTGAAGGATCCAGGCAGGAAACGGGCAGAGCGCCACGTCCGCATCCGGTGCGTGCTCGCTCGAGGATGGTGCGCGCCCGCTTGAGGATGGTGTGTCCCAGGCCCAGGCCACGGTGCGTCCCCAGGAGCGCCCCGGGTGCATTCCAGCGTGCTGGCTCGAGGATGGCGCGCCCATGGGGCCCAGTGCGTCCCATGCCCGCCCAGGGGGCACTCGCACGCTCGAGGACTCTGCGCCCTGGGCCCACAGGGGTGATGCTCGGGATCGTTCAGGGTGTATCTCGTGCGTACCCGGTCCAAACGTTGTGTGATTGTTGCCTTTGTGTTTTTTCGTTGCGTTTGCCATGGCGCCGTATCGGGAACGCCGTGGATTAGACGGCGCCATATCGGAAACGTTGTGATTAAATGTTCGGTTTCCGATGGTGCCAAATCGGACACGATGTGCGTGTGTGAGAGTGTGTTTCGTTATGCCTCCATTGGCCATTTCGCAGACGCTGTGTTCTCGTGCTTGCGACTTTGACCGAATCAGAGCATTGCATGTCCGATGGCATCATTGCGGAAAGCAGCGTGTTTTTGTATTGCATTGCGTCTCTCACGGCGCCCCGTCGGAATATGTATGTGCACGTGTATAAGTACACATCGATTGTACATGTATGCGTATAAAGGGCTTCTCGTGGCCTCCCTTCTCAAACACCCCGCGCACACAACCACTCATGCGTATACACATGTGTATATGTATACAAATACAAGTTTTTATATATATAGATAGATAGATATAGCCAGCGTGGGCCCCAAACAGTGTACTTCTAGCCAGATGTGGTGCGTGCAAGTGCCGTGGTGCAATCTAGGTTGTGCAACCTAGGTGGTGCAATCTACGTGGTGCAATTCACCCTGTCGAACTTGAAATTGACAACTCCACTGCTCGTGCAACCATCCCACCCACCCACCCGCAACTTGGTTTGCAAAACCCATGCGGCGGCGATTGCGATGACTGCTCGGTGTTGGCGGGCACATCGTCGCGGCCACGCTGGCGCGCATGCTCGCGCGCGCAGCTGCCAACTTGTTTGGCGCGACCGACGCGGCCGCGGTGGCGCTGACCAGTGGGCACTTCCCAACGAGCACTTCAGTGCGAGTCGGCAATTTGGGTGCGCGCGCGAGAGGCCCGCTTGGTAGCATGTGATGAACATGCTGAAAAACCGTTTTGGTTTTCTCAAGAATTCGCAAGAGCACGGGCGCAGGCTTGCATTGAAAACCCGAGTTGCGAAACCATGTGTTTTATATGTGTTCGTGACTCGATTCTGTGATCCTAACGAAACGTCAAATGTTTGAAGGATTGTTGCATGCGCGCGCGACGACACGCGCGTGCGGACTTCGTCCAATCTGTTGCAGGGGTTCTTGAAAATTTATGATTGTTGATAAGCCTCTGTATGCATAGTATCTGTTGCACCAAATGAGGGGACCCGCCTGAGATGGTACAAATTCATTTTTAGGATGGACGATAAAGCACACTTATAAGTAAACTGCAATACGAATGGTGTACCACTCAGTCCCTGGGGAGCTGGATCCCAATTCCTTGTTCGGAACGAGAATACATGCGGTACAGTCACTGAGATGTAATCTATGTGATTTGACCCCTGGTGTGCAATGTATGTTGTGTCATCTATGTTGCGCGATCTACGTTGTGCCATTGGCGCTGTGCAATATACAGGTGTGCCATATATGCTGTGCGATTGCTTGGTATGCAATGCATGCGGTGTCATCCTTGTGTTGCAATCCACGCGGTGCAATCTGCGATGTCCAATTGGGGCGGCGACGACGCGACGACGGAGCGGCGTCGGCCGGCACGGAGCCGCCAGACCGACACACAAGCCCAGGCGACCGGCGGAGACGACGCGGCAATGGGGTGGCGACGGCAGGCACGCAGTCGCCAGACCGACACACAGGCCCAGTTAAAACGACACGAAGATCGGGACAACATCGGATCGGGATAACTCGAACTCTCTGAGAATCGGCGGGTTTGGAGGATGTATTGGGCGCCGCGGCCGCTCCAGAGCGTTCCAGAACGCTCTGAGAGCGCTCCAGAACGCTCTGTTGCGATTTATCCCGATCCTAGCCCTGTTTTAGAGGAATCCCAAAGTGCAAGCACTGTTCAGGGGATAAAGGTATATTCACCAGCGTGGACCCCAAACAGTGTGTTTCTTGCAACGTGCTTTGTGCAATCTACGCGTCCTTTGTACCCAGAGGTTTCGGGCACGCGGATTGGTTAGAGAGAAGGGTCCTTTCTGGCCCCGCGGGGCTCGAGCGTTCAACAGCACAGGGCATTAACAGTTTCGCTTCGCAGGTCAGTACACCAGAGGTCCTTGCCTGCTGGAACGCCTACACCATAGACGCCCCAAGTAATGTGTCGAAGCTCCGTGTTGCTGAACTTGCAGGAAGCTTTCAGCTAATGTAAAGCGCTGGCGCTTGCTCAGACAAAAGCTGGGGTTTGCAGCCAGGTGGCCCCGCGAGGGGGCTGACGGACACGAGCGCGCCATCGGCAGCAGGAGCCTGCCAGAGGTGCCGCGCGGCCATTCGACGGATTGTCCGGGGGGGGGCAGCGAGCCAGAAGTGTTCGCGAGACCCGAGTCGCTCAGAGATCCCTTCTTTTCCCCAGGGAAAAAGGTTGCTCAGAAGGAGGAGGAGGAGGAGGAGGAGGAGGAGGAGGAGGAGGAGGAGCGCGGCCCCTCGAGCGAACGAACGGAGCACCCATGCGCCAAGAGCTTGTGCTTGGCATCGCTCGGACGCGTGCAG
Source organism: Prorocentrum cordatum (assembly GCA_963575745.1). NCBI lineage: Eukaryota > Dinophyceae > Prorocentrales > Prorocentraceae > Prorocentrum > Prorocentrum cordatum. Next base: position 227,420 of record CAUYUJ010015724.1, read on the forward strand.
TTTTTCTCAGCGAGAACCACGGAGGACCATCCTGGACCATCGAGCAAAAAACGCACGCACGAAGCCGACAAAAAGCACGGGAAATAGACGTCCGAGCGACGGCAAGCGTGGGCAAGGACCAGACCGAGCGACACGCCGGACGCGCGCCATAACAAGCTGCGCCGAGCGCAGCCCTGCCCAGGTAAAACAAGGCTAGGATCGGGATAAATCGCTCCAGAGCGTTCCGGAGCGCTCTCAGAGCGTTCCGGAACGCTCTGGAGCGGCCGCGGCGCCCAATACATCCTCCAAACCCGCCGATTCTCAGAGATTTCGAGTTATCCCGATCCGATTTTGTCCCGATCGTCGCGTCGTGTTACCAGGCCCGCGCGGCCCTTCGAGGGCAGCGAGACGCGAGCCGTGGCTCCTCTCGCGCGTGCCGGCCAGCGTGGCCTGGCCCCCCGCGGTCGCACGGCGCTCCGGGGGCACCCGTGCCCGTCGCCCTCGGCAGGGCAGAAGCAGGCGGGAGGTGGGCCTCGGCCTCCTCTCCGCGCGCAGCGGGCCAGCTCCTCCGCCTCCTCCTCCTCCTCCTCCTCCTCCTCCTCCTCCTCGTCCTCCTCCTCCTTTTCCTCCTCCTTCTCCTCCTCCTCCCTCCTCCCTTGCCGCCCTCCGCCGTCCAGGGGCTCGAAGGGACAGTCTGTTGCTCGTTGGCCTCGCCGGCGGAGCAGTGGGCCAGGCCGCAGATCTCCAGCTCGGGGCGCCCCGTGGGCCGCGCGAGGGCCCACGTAAAACGACACGACGATCGGGACAAAATCGGATCGTGATAATTCGAAATCTCTGAGGATCGGCGGGTTTGGAGGATGTATTGGGCGCCGCGGCCGCTCCAGAGCGTTCCGGAACGCTCTGAGAGCGCTCCGGAACGCTCTGGAGCGATTTATCCCGATTCTAGCCCTGTTTTATCCGCGCGCAGCGGGCCGGCTCCTCCACCTCCTGGTGTTCATCCCCTCCTCTCGTCATGTCTTGCCTGCCTCTGCCAAGACAGCGAGAGTCATGATGTTCCAGCCTGCTTCAGGAAGAGTTCCGGGCACCAAGGAAGCACCGAAACTTGAGAGGGCTTTCACGTATCGGGCCCTGGGAGGCGATACTCGTTCGACCCCGTTGCGACACGCTTCTGGGTGCTCCGTGTGCAAAGTCAGAGCCTGAATTTAGTCATCAACCTCGCCCTTCTCTTGGCGTGATCAACCGGAGAACTACCTCTCTCTCCGCTTCTGCTCCTCGGTGCGCCGCTCGCGCTCCCCTCCGGCTCTTATCCTTCGCCCCCCTTCTCTATCCTTAGCCGCTCCCTGCTCCAATTGTCCGTCATTCGCTTGGCTCCGGAGGTGGCCCTCGAGGCTTTGGCATCGGACTTCCCCTCCTCTCTTCTTCGCCCCCCCCCCCCTGCGCGACTGTCCAGACCGTTACGCCTCCCGCTAAAAATTCGCGAGAGCCCGGGCCCCCCGCGACGACTTCGCGAGAGTCCCGCGAAAGATTTGCGGGAACCCTTCGCGCCGTGCACTGTCCTCCCAGGCGCCCCCCCGGGCTACCTCGCCCCCGTGGGACCCCCTTGGGCGATGCGCGAGGGCTGTTCCCGCGCGAGACCACCCCGGGCGACTCGTGCAGGCACTGAGTGGCGGAGACCCCCCCGGGCGATTCCACCGCTCGGACCGACCCCCGCCAAGGCGAGTCGGCCCGTCCTGGAACCCCCCCCCGGGCGATCCAGGACCCCCCGCGCCCTCCCAGGCGAGCGGGGGCGCCTGCGGGAAAAGCCCACGCCTAAGCTCCCCCTTTTAAGGGAACCTTGGCGGGGGCGATCCGCGCCGGGGCGGCAGTTGAACCTTCCTGGGCGATCGACCGCGGCAGATTCCTCCCGCACAAAAAACACACAAAAAACACAAACCAACGCACAAAAAAACACACACACACACACACACACACAAAAACACCGGACGGAACATAAAAAACACACAAAAAGACACAAAAGCCACACAGACACACAAAAATTACTAAATTATGGCTCTGACTTTGCACACCGCACGTATGGGCTTCGCCCCCTGCCGCCGGCCCCTTCTCTATCATGATGGGATATAACAGAGTCGTGTCGGTGCGTCTCGGAGCTGCCTTGGCGCATCTGGGAAAAGCATGCGGGGGCGGATAGGAGTCATCAGTGCATATTGAAATCTTGGCGTCATCGAAGACGCCTACGGCGAATCACCACCGCCCCCCCTGCCTTTTTGGAAGCGCCTATGTGGCCGAACGTTGAGGCCAGACCTGCCAAGACATCGGACCATGTGTTCCCCGAATCGGTTTGGAAAGCCTTCGGGGAACACATGGGCATCTTGAAGGTCATCTTGGCCGTCTGGAGGCCATTTTGACCCTTTCGGGCCTTCTTGGAGGACGTCTTGGAGGGCTCTGAGGCCGTCTTGGGGCCCTCTTGGGGCCGTCTTGGGGGTCTCTTGGGCCGTCATGGGGCTATCTTGGAGGCCTCGTGGGCGATCTTGGAGCGATTTTGGGAGCCTCTTGGGCCGTCTCGGGCCGTCGGAAGGCCGAAAGGAAGCAAATGCCACAATCCTTCAAAACTCATGGGACATCACTGAGGCCTTTTCGAGCCTTCCTGGAGGCCCTCTTGGGCCGTCCTGGGCCATCTTAGGGTCATCTTCGGCCATCTTGGCGGGCTCCTGGCCCGTCTGCCGCCGTCGGAAGCCGTTTGGGGGGCCTCTCTGGGCCGACTTGGGGCCCTCTTGGAATGCTCCAGGGCCTGCCGACTTAGAGGCCATCTTAGGCGTCTTAAAGACTTCCTGGGCCGTCTTGAGGGCCTCTTGGGGCCGTCTTGGGGGCCTCTTGGGCCGTTCTGGGGCCATCTTGGAGGCCTCTTGAGCGATCTTTGGGCGATCTTTGGGGGCTTTTGGGCCGTCTCGGGGCGTCGGAAGGCCGAACAGAAGCAAATGTCAACATCCTTCAGAAACCTAAGGAAAATCATTGATTTTTGCCTTTTCTAGCCTTCCTGGAGGCCCTCTTGGAGGCCTCTTGGGCTGTCTTGGGCCAGCTTCGAGCCAACTTCGGCCATCTTGGTGGGTTCCTGGCCCGTCTGACGCCGTCGGGAGCCGTCTTGGGGGCCTCTCTGAACCGGCTTGGGGCCCTCTTGGGGTGCTCCAGGGCCGTCTTAGAGGCCATCTTGGGCGTCTTGGAGCCTCTTGGCCCGTCTTGGGGCCCTCTTGGGGCCCTCTTGGGGGCCTCTTGGGCCGTCATGGGGCCATCTTGGAGGCCTCGTGGGCGATCTTGGAGCGATTTGGGGGGCCTCTTGGGCCGTCTCGGGCCGTCGGAAGGCCGAAAAGAAGCAAATGCCCAAATCTGTACAGGGGAAAACAATGATTTTGGCCTCTTCGGGTCCTCCTTGAGGACCTCTTGGAGGCCTCCTGGGTCGTCTTGGGCCGTCTTGGAGGCTTCTTGGGCGAACTTGGAGGTATCTTGGACTCTCTTGGGCCGTCTTGGACCAGCTTAAGCGGAGTTGGAGGCCGTCTTGGACCATCTTGGAGGCCACCTTGGGCTAACGTGGCCATCTTGGAGGCCATCTTGGGCCATCTTGAGCGAAAAAAAATTGACTTGAGCTCCTTGCAGATCGTTCCGGGACCCCGTCGGGACGCGCCGGAGCCCCAGGGGGAGTTCTTTTGGAAAAGAACCAACACCAAAGCCGAAAGAGTTCAGCACGCCAGGCTCAGGCACCCCTGTGGCAACCCAACAGGGGGCGGCGGATCGAAGACGCCTACGGCGAATCACCGCCGCCGCCTGCCTTTGAGGAAGCGCCTATGTGGTCGAACGTTGAGGCCAGACCTGCCAAGGGATCGGACCATGTGTTCCCCGACTCGGTTTGGAAAGCCTTCGGGGAACACGTGGGCATCTTGAAGGTCATCTTGGCCGTCTGGAGGTCATTTTGGCCCTTTCAGGCCTTCTTGGAGGACGTCTTGGAGGGCTCTGAGGCCGTCTTGGAGGCCATCTGAAGCGTCTTGGAGGCCTCTTCGGCCGTCTTAGGGGCCTCTTGGGGCCGTTTTGGGCCTCTTGGGCGATCTTTGGGGGCCTCTTGGGCCGTCTCGGGCCGTCGGAAGGCCGAAAGGAAGCAAATGTCACAATCCTTCAAAAACTAATGGGAAATCGATGATTTTGGCCTTTTCGGCCTCTTGGGGCCATCTTAGGGCCCTTCCGTCCGTTTTGGTGGGCCCCTGGCCCGTCTGACGCCCCTCTCTGAGCCGACTTGGGGCCCTCTTGGAATGCTCCAGGGCCGTCCTGGAGGCCATCTTGGGCGTCTTAAAAGCATCCTGGGCCGTCTTGGGGGCCTCTTGGGCCGTCATGGGGCCATCTTGGAGGCCTCTTGGGCGCTGTGGGGGCGATCTTGGGGGCCTCTTGGGCCGTCTTGGGTCGTCGGAAAGCCGAGAAGTAGCGAATTCGAAAATCTTTTAAAAACCTAAGAAAATACATGATTTTGGCCTCTTCGGGCCTTCCTGGAGGCCCTCTTGGAGGCCTCTTGGGCCGTCTTGGGCCAGCTTCGAGCCAACTTCGGCCATCTTGGTGGGTTCCTGGCCCGTCTGACGCCGTCGGGAGCAGTTTGGGGGGCCTCTCTGAACCGGCCTGGGGCCCTCTTGGGGTGCTCCAGGGCCGTCTTAGAGGCCATCTTGGGCGTCTTGGAGGCCTCTTGGGTCGTCTTTGTGCCCTCTTGGGGCCGTCTTGGAGGCCTGTTGGGCAGTCCTGAGGCCATCTTGGAGGCCTCTTGGGCGTTGTTGGGGCGATCTTGGGTGACTCTTGGGCCGTCTTGGGTCGTCGGAAAGCCGAGAAGAAGCGAATGCGAAAGTCCTTCAAAAACCTACGGAAAAACAATGATTTTGGCCTCTTCGGTCCCTCCTGGAGGACCTCTTGGAGGCCTCTTGGGCCGTCTTCATGGCCTCTGGGGAGCCTTTTGGGCCGTCTTGGACTCTCTTGGGCCGTGTGGGAGGCCGTCTTGGACCATCTTGGGCGGACTTGGAGGCCATCTTGGACCATCTTGGAGGCCATCTTGGGCCAACGTGGCCATCTTGGAGGCCATCTTGGGCCATCTTGAGCGAACAAATTGGGAATTGTGCTCCTTTTCGGGTGGCCAGCGGGACGGGCCGGAGCCCCAGGGGGAGTTCTTTTGAAAAAGAACCAAAACCAAATCCGGAGTAATCTAGCACGCCAGGCACCCCTGTGGCAACCCAACAGGGGGCGGCGGATCGAAGACGCCTACGGCGAATCACCGCCGCCCCCTGCCTTTTTGGAAGCGCCTATGTGGCCGAACGTTGAGGCCAGACCTGCCAAGCTATCGGACCATGTGTTCCCCGAATCGGTTTGGAAAGCCTTCGGGGAACACGTGGGCATCTTGAAGGTCATCTTGGCCGTCCGGAGGCCATTTTGACCCTTTCGGGCCTTCTTGGAGGACGTCTTGGAGGGCTCTTGGGCCGTCTTGGAGGCCATCTTGAGCGTCGTGGAGGCCTCTTGGGCCGTCTTGGGAGCCTCTTGGGGCCGTCTTGGGCCTCTTGGGCGATCTTTGGGGGCACTCGGGCCGTCGGAAGGCAGAAATCAAGGCAAATGTCACAATCCTTCAAAAACTAATGGGAAATCAATGATTTGGGGATTTTTCTGGGTCTCTTGGGCCGTCTTGGACCATATTGGGGCCATCTTCAGCCGTCTTGGTGGGCTCCTGGCCCGTCTGACGCCGTCGGAAGCCATTTGGGGGGCCCCTCTGGGCCGACTTGGGGCCCTCTTGGAGTGTTCCAGGGCCGTCTTAGAGGCCTTCTTGGACGTCTTAAAAGCCTCCTGGGCCGTCTTGGGGGCCTCTTGGGGCCGCCTTGGGGGCCTCTTGGGCCGTTCTGGGGCCATCTTGGAGGCCTCTTGGGCGATCGTTGGGCGATCTTTGAGTGCTCTTGGGCCGTCTCGGGCCGTCGGAAGGCCGAAGCGAAGCAAACCTCAAAATCCAATGTGTTTGGCCTTTTCTGTGGCCATCTAAAGCGAACCTAAGGAAAATCAATGTGTTTGGCCTTTTCTGGCATTCCTGGAGGCCCTCTTGGAGGCCTCGTGTGCCGTCTTGGGCCAGCTTCGAGCCAACTTCGGCCATCTTGGTGGGCTCCCGGCCCGTCTGACGCCGTCGGAAGCCATTTGGGGGGCCTCTCTGGGCCGACTTGGGGCCCTCTTGGAATGCTCCAGGGCCGTCCTGGAGGCCATCTTGGGCGTCTTCACAGCCTCCTGGGTCGTCTTGGGGGCCTCTTGGGGCCGTCTTGGGGGGCCTCTTGGGCCGTTCTGGGGCCATCTTGGAGGCATCTTGGGCGATCTTTGGGGGCTCTTGAGCCGTCTCGGTCCGTCGGAAAGCCGAAAAGAAGCAAGTACCAAAATCCTTCGATTAGCCTGACGAGGGACCCAACCATATGCAGGTGTGAGTACCGCAATAGTGATCCACTTTTTCGGTGGCGATCCCTATGAAACAACGAACCGTGCTAGGGGTGCGCCGAAATGAGTTGCGCGGTACACAACGCGAACGAAAACGATTGATCTGAGTACGTAGTGAGACAGAGCGCGGGTGAATCTGAGCGCGAGTGCGTCTGACTGTGAATGAATCTGCGTGCGAGCGAGTCTACGTGCATGAATGCGAGTATGACAAAGCATGGTGCAAGTGTATATGGATGTCAATAGTTTGAGAATGACTGCCTCTGAGTACTCGTGACGCCGGCGTGGCCGCCGCAAGGAGCTTCCCCAGGACTCCCCGGCGGCATCGCCCGCGCGCCGCGACGCCAATGTCGGCGCGCCCCCCGCGAGGATCGCGCCCGCTTCCTCCCCTTCTTTTACTCCCTCTTTGCCCGCGCACTCAAAAGTCCAAGGCTGCGGGCGCAGCGCAGCGCGGAGTCCCCGCGACGCGCGCAGGTCGCCTCGGAGAGTCCCAGCGACGCGCGGGTCGTCCGCTGCGCGGAGCAAAGAGAGCTAGCTGGCTGGCTGATAGCGGGCAAGGCTCTTGCCGCTGGGCAGAGCGACGACGGGCGAGCGAGGCGCTGGGCAGAACGCAGCACGGAGTCCCCGCGACGCGCGCTGGTCGCCCCGGAGGGGTCCCAGCGACGCGCGCCGGTCGTCCGCTGCGCGGAGCAAAGAGAGCTAGCTGGCTGGCTGGGACCTTCGGTGGGGCTCCATATGGGGCCACGAAGCGCTGTACTGGGTGAGGGAGACGCATGCGGACTGCGCCACTGGGACCTTCGGTGGAGCTCCTATGGGGCCACGAAGCGTGTGAGGGGTGTGCCGAAATGGGCGTGCGGGACGCATGCGGACTGTGCCGCGGGGGCCTTCGGCGTGGCTCCTCATGGGGCCACGAAGCGTTTGAGGGGTGCGCCGTGGCGGGGACGCATGCGGACTGCACCACGGGGACCTTCGGCGGAGCTCCTATGGGGCCACGAAACGTGTGAGGCGTGTGCCGAAATGAGTGGCGGGGACGCATGCGGACTGCGCCACTGGGACCTTCGGCGGAGCTCCTATGGGGCCACGAAGCGTGTGAGGCGTGTGCCGAAATGAGTGGCGGGGACGCATGCGGACTGCACCACTGGGACCTTCGGCGGAGCTCCTGTGGGGCCACAAAACGTGTGAGAGGTGGGCCGACATGAGTGGCGGGGACGCATGCGGACTGTGCCACCGGGACCTTCGGCGGAGCTCCTGTGGGGCCACGAAACGTGCGAGGGGTGTGCCGAAATGAACGGCGGGGACGCATGCGGATTTTCCATTGCGGAGCTCCTATGGGGCCACGAAGCGTGTGAGGCGTGTGCCGAAATGGGCGTGCGGGACGCATGCGGGCACACCCACTGGGACTTTCGGTGGAGCTCCTCATGGGGCCACGAAACGTGTGAGGGGCGTGCCGAAATTGGTGTGCGGGACGCATGCGGGCACACCCACTGGGACTTCCGGTGGAGCTCCTCATGGGGCCACGAAACGTGTGGGGGGTGTGCCGAAATGGGTGTGCGGGACGCATGCGGGCACACCCACTGGGACCTTCGGTGGAGCTCCCTATGGGGCCACGAAACATGTGAAGGGTGTGCCGAAATGGTTGTGCGGGACGCATGCGGGCACACCCACTGGGACCTTCGGTGGAGCTCCTTCTGGGGCCACGAAACGTGTGAGGGGTGTGCCGAAATGGGCGTGCGGGACGCATGCGGGCACACCCACTGGGACCTTCGGTGGAGTTCCCTATGGGGCCACGAAGCGTGTGAGGGGTGTGCCGAAAAGGGTGTGCGGGACGCATGCGGGCACACCCACTAGGAACTTCGGTGGAGCTCCCTATGGGGCCACGAAACGTGTGAGGGGTGTGCCGAAATGAGTGTGCGGGACGCATGCGGGCACACCCCCTGGGACGGACCTTCGGTGGAGCTCCTTTTGGGGCCACGAAACGTGTGAGGGGTGTGCCGAAATTGGTGTGCGGGACGCATGCGGGCACACCCACTGGGACCTTCGGTGGAGCTCCCTATGGGGCCACGAAACGTGTGAGGGGTGTGCCGAAATGAGTGTGCGGGACGCATGCGGGCACACCCACTGGGACATTCGGTGGAGCCCCCAGTGGGGCCACGAAACGTGTGAGGAGTGTGCCGAAAATTCGTGTGCGGGACGCATGCGGGCACACTCACTGGGAGCTTCGGTGGAGCTCCCTATGGGGGCACGAAACGTGTGAGGCGTGTGCCGAAATGGGTGTGCGGGACGCATGCGGGCACACCCACTGGGACTTCCGGTGGAGCTCCTCATGGAGCCACGAAGCGTGTGAGGGGTGTGCCGAAATGGGCGTGCGGGACGCATGCGGGCACACCCACTCGGATCTTCGGTGGAGCTCCCAACGGGGCCACGAAACGTGTGAGGGGTGTGCCGAAATGGGCATGCGGGACGCATGCGGGCACACCCACTGGGACTTTCGGTGGAGCTCCGTATGGGGCCACGAAACGGTTGAGGGGTGTGCCGAAATGAGTGTGCGGGACGCATGCGGGCGGCAGCAGTGGGGCTTTCGGTGGAGCTCTTTCTGGGGCCACGAAACGTGTGAGGGGTGTGCCGAAGTGGGAGATGATGACGACGATGATGATGGTGATGATGATTATGATGATGATGAGGGTGATGATGCTGATGATGATGATGATGATGGTGATGACGATGGTGATGATGATGATGATGATGATGGTGATGGTGATGGTGATGGTGATGGTGATGGTGATGGTGATGATGGTGATGGTGATGGTGATGATGATGATGATGATGATGAGGATGAGGATGAGGATGAGGATGATGATGATGATGATGATGATGATGATGATGATGATGATGATGATGATGATGATGATGATGATGATGATGATGATGATGATGATGATGATGATGGGAGGGAGGAGGCAGCGGGAGGAGGAAGTAGGAGGGGACGCGGGGCGCTGTCTCTTCAAAACGAGGACCCAACACCACAGGATGGTTGGGAATTAGCCAGACGAAGGACCCAACCATATGCAGGTGTGAGTACCGCAATTGTGATTCCCGTTTTCGGTGGTGATCCCTATGGGGCAACGAACCGTGCTAGTGGCGTGCCGAAATGAATGGCGCGGTGCACAACGCGAACGAAAACGATTGATCTGAGCACGTAGGGAGACTGAGCGCGGGCGAATCTGAGCGCGAGCGCGTCTGACTGTGAATGAATCTGCGTGCGAGCGAATCTACGTGCATGAATGCGAGCATGCCCATGCACGGTGCAAGTGTATATGAATGCTACTAGTTTGTGAACGACTGCCTCTGAGTACTCGCGACGCCGGGCGTGGCCGCCGCAAGGAGCTCCCCCGGGACTCCCCGACGGCATCGCCCGCGCGCCGCGACGCCACCGCGAGGATCGCGCCCGCTCCCTCCCCTTCTTTTACTCCCTCTGTGCCCGCGCACTCAAAAGTCCAAAGCTGCGGGCGCAGCGCAGCGCGGAGTCCCAGCGACGCGCGCAGGTCGCCCCTTCGGTGGAGCTCCCTATGGGGCCACGAAACGTGCGAAGGGTGTGCCGAGACCTTCGGCGGCGCTCCCTGCGGGGCCACGAAACGTGCGAGGGGTGTGCCGAAATGGATGTGCGGGACGCATGCGGGCACACCCACTCGGACCTTCGGTGGAGCTCCGTATGGGGCCACGAAACGTGTGAGGGGTGTGCCGAAATGGGTGTGCGGGACGCATGCGGGCACACCCACTGGGACCTTCGGTGGAGCTCCGTATGGGGTCACGAAACGTGAGAGGGGTGTGCCGAAATCGGTGTGCGGGACGCATGCGGGCACACCCACTGGGACCTTCGGTGGAGCTCCCTATGGGGCCACGAAACGTGTGAGGGATGTGCCGACATGGGTGTGCGGGACGCATGCGGGCACACCCACTGAGACCTTCGGTGGAGCTCCCTATGGGGCCACGAAACGTGTGAGGGGTGTGCCGAAATGGGTGTGCGGGACGCATGCGGGCACACCCACTGGACCTTCGGTGGGGCTACCTATGGGGCCACGAAACGTGTGAGGAGTGTGCCGAAATGAGTGTGCGGGACGCATGCGGGCACACACACTGGGACCTTCGGTGGAGCTCCCTATGGGGCCACGAAACGTGTGAGGGGTGTGCCGAAATGGGTGTGCGGGACGCATGCGGGCACACACACTGGGACCTTCTGTGGAGCTCCGTATGGGGTCACGAACGTGTGAGGGGTGTACCGAAATGAGTGTGCGGGACGCATGCGGGCACACACACTGGGACCTTCGGTGGAGCTCCCTATGAGGCCACGAAACACGTGAGGGGTGTGCCGAAATGGGTGTGCGGGACGCATGCGGGCACACGCACTGGGACCTTCGGTGGAGCTCCCTATGGGGTCACGAAACGTGTGAGGGGTGTGCCGAAATCGGTGTGCGGGACGCATGCGGGCACACCCACTGGGACCTTCGGTGGAGCTCCTTGTAAGGCCACGAAACGTGTGCCGAAATGGGTGTGCGGGACGCATGCGGGCACACCCACTGAGACCTTCGGTGGAGCTCGCTATGGGGCCACGAAACGTGTGAGGGGTGTGCCGAAATCGGTGTGCGGGACGCATGCGGGCACACCCACTGGGACCTTCGGTGGAGCTCCTTGTGAGGCCACGAAACGTGTGCCGAAATGGGTGTGCGGGACGCATGCGGGCACACCCACTGAGACCTTCGGTGGAGCTCCTATGGGGCCACGAAACGTGTGAGGGGTGTGCCGAAATGGGTGTGCGGGACGCATGCGGGCACACCCAGTGGGACCTTGGTGGAGCTCCCTATGGGGCCACGAAACGTGTGAGGGGTGTGCCGAAATGGGTGTGCGGGACGCATGCGGGCACACCCACTGGGACCTTCGGTGGAGCTCCCTCTGGGGCCACGAAACGTGTGAGGGGTGTGCCGAGATGGGTGTGCGGGACGCATGCGGGCACACCCACTGGGACCTTCGGTGGAGCGCCCTATGGGGCCTCGAAACGTGTGAAGGGTGTGCCGAAATGTGTGTGGGGGACGCATGCGGGCACACTCACTGGGACCTTCTGTGGAGCTCCCTATGGGGCCACGAAACGTGTGAGGGGTGTGCCGAAATGGGTGTGCGGGACGCATGCGGGCACACCCACTGGGACCTTCGGTGGAGCTCCCTATGGGGCCACGAAACCTGTGAGGGGTGTGCCGACATGGGTGTGCGGGACGCATGCGGGCACACCCACTGGGACCTTCGAGTCTGCCTTATGGGGCCACGAATCGTGTGAGGGGTGTGCCGAAATGGGTGTGCGGGACGCATGCGGGCACACCCACTGGGACCTTCGGTGGAGCTCCCTATGGGGCCACGAAACGTGTGAGGGGTGTGCCGAAATGGGTGTGCGGGACGCATGCGGGCACACCCACTGGGACCTTCGGTGGAGCTCCCTATGGGGCCACGAAACGTGTGAGGGTGTGCCGAAATGGAGTGTGCGGGACGCATGCGGGCACACGCACTGGGACCTTCGGTGGAGCTCCCTATGGGGTCACGAAACGTGTGAGGGGTGTGCCGACATGGGTGGTGATAATGATGATGACGACAGATGATGATGACGATGACGATGATGGGGATGATGACGATGATGATGAAGATGGGAGGAGGGAGGGGGCAGCGGGAAGGAAGGAAGGAACGCGGGGCGACGTCTCTTCAAAACGAGGACCCAACACCACAGGATGGTTGGGAAAAACATATGGGAAGTCAGTGTTGTGAGCCTTTTTTTCTGGCCTTCCTGGAGGCCTCTTGGAGGCCTCGTGTGCCGTCTTGGGCCAGCTTCGAGCCAACTTCGGCCGTCCTGTTGGGCTCCTGGCCCGTCTGACGCCGTCGGGAGCCGTCTTGGGGGCCTCTCTGAACCGACTTGGGGTCCTCTTGGGGCGCTTCGGGGCCGTCTTGGAGGCCATCTTAGGCGTCTTGGAGGTCTCTTGGGCCGTTTGGGGGCCCTCTTGAGGCCGTCTTGGAGGCCTCTTGGGCCGTCATGGGATCCTCTTGGAGGTCTCGTGGGCGATCTTGGCGGCCTCTTGGGCCGTCTTGAGCCGTCGGAATGCCGAGAAGAGGCAAATGCCGAAATCCTTGAAAAACCTTAGGAAAATCAATTATTTTGGACTCTTCGGGTCCTCCTGGAGGACCTCTTGGAGGCCTCTTGGATCGTGTTGGGCCGTCTTGGAGGCTTCTTGGGCGAACTTGGAGGTATCTTGGGCTCTCTTGGGCCGTCTTGGAGGCCGTCTTGGACCATCTTGGGCGAACTTGGAGCCCATCTTGGAGGCCATCTTGGGCCAACGTGGCCATCTTGAAGGCCATCTTGAGCCGTCTTGGCGGATTTTGTGTACGCGGCCTTCCGGGACCCTGGCGGAACGCGCCGAAGCCCCAGGGGGAGTTCTTTTGGAAAAAGAACCAAAACCAAAACCGAGCGGATTCAGCACGCCAGGCACCCCTGCGATGAATCGACAGGGGGCGGCGGATCCTAGTTGCCTTCGGCCCATCCCGCCACTGTGCCTGGGTTGTGGGTCTGAGGCCTCTTGTATATGTGTTGGGGTGTCGGGGGGAGCTTCTCGGAGGCCTCTTGGAGGCGGTTTGGGCGCCTTTTAGGGGCCTCTTGGGGCCTCGTGGGGTATCTTTTGGGCGTCTTGGCCTCTTGTGGGGCCTCCTGTGGGCTACTCGGGGCCTCGGGGCGGCTAATGTGGCTTTATTTACACGGGATCGTGGCCTCAGGAGCGCGAGCGTGGTGTAATTTATGGGAGATCGTGGCTTCGGGGGCGCGCATGTGGTGTAAATTTTAAAAGATCGTAGGCTCGGGGGCGCGACTGCACCGTAATTTGCAAAGGATCGTAGCCTCCGGGGCGCGTCTGTGGCGTAATTTGCGAGGCATCGTGGCCCCACAGGTGAGAATGTGGCGTCATTTACAAGGTATCGTGGCTTCGGGGACGCGAACACATTGTAATTTACAAGGGATCTTGGCCTCGGGGGCGCTAATATAGCGTCATTTACGAGAGATGATTGCGTCGGGAGCGTGAATCTCATGCACACGACTCGGGCGTGGTAACAGGGTTCTTTTCGGCTCCCCCCTTGCGCGGACTTCAACAATTTACAGCATGCAGCAGAATGCAGGACTGTAACACTGGAAACTGGAACTGGTGCAGGGAGCAGGACACCTCCGCCACGCAGCCTGATGGCCACGCAAATGGGCCGGCGGATGACGGGAAGCGTCTTCGATGTACGAGAAGAGAGTTGAACGTTCTGAATGACTTCTGGGATGTGGTCCTCAAGTACGTGGGAGCAACATGCAGCGAGAGACGGCCCGCGAGTGCGTCCTTGTCTTCACCAGCGAAGGCCTCCTGTCCGACGGGGCGGCACGCGTCATCGCCCGCGGCTGGAGCAGCAGCGCAGCGCACTTCGCTGCGCTCGCCCGACGGTGCGAAGCTCGTGCACCCGCGTCGGAGGGCACCGACTATACACCAACACCGATCCTGGCCCAGGATCACCCTGGGCCCATGATCGGTGTATATGCCTTCTCGCCCAAGGCAGGAGGGCGTGTACACCGATCCTGGGCCCAGGGTGATCCTGGGCCAGGATCGGTGCTGGTGTATAGTCGGTGCCTTCCTACCGCGGGCCGCACCGCGCCGCGCGCCGCGCCGCCCCGCGGGGGACTGCTCCGCGCCGCCCCTGGCAACCCTTCGGGGGCCGCGCCGTGCCGCGCTCCTCGCCGCGCCCCCGCGCGGCGGCCGCGCCCCCGGGCCGGGCGCGGGTGCCCCGGCCCTGCGCGCCGTGCCCCTGCCGAGAGGGGGACTGCAAAAAAAAGGATTGCAAAAACAAAAAAAAACAATCAAACAAAAAAAACAACAACAACAACAAAAAGGATTGCAAACAAAAAAGATTGCAAACAAAAAAAAAAATCATCCGAGGGCGTCGCAGAGAGAGGTCGGGACGGCAAGCGCCTCCCTTTTGTCGGCCCTCGGGGGCCCTCGCCGGGCGCCGGGCCCCGGGAGCGTCAAGAAACGACTCGGGACGAGGATCGGAGAGCACCAGCTATACACCAACACCGATCCTGGCCCAGGATCAGCCTGGGCCCAGGATCGGTGTATATATGCCTTCTTGCGCAAGGCAGGAGGGCGTATACACCGATCCTGGGCCCAGGGTGATCCTGGCCAGGATCGGTGTTGGTGTATAGTTGGTGCCTTCCTAGAGGAGCCGGCCCCGGGGAAAGGCTCCGGACTTCCGGGGGCGCCGTCCTGGAAAAGTCCGGGCGTCGGACGTTTGGGCCGTGCCAGCCGTGTTACGCCCCCCCACACCCCAGGCCTACACCTCTGCCCGCGTCGCTCACGTCCGCCGTCTCGCCTGCGGCTGCCCGGGGGAGCGGCGATGGGCGGGTGAGGAAGGAGGGCCTGGCCAGGCAACGGCTGCGCGCGACTCGAGCTTCCTCCTCCTCCTCCTCCTCCTCCTCCTCCTCCTCCTCCTCCTCCTCCTCCTCCTCCTCCTCCTCTCACATCCAACCGTCCCCGTGGTGCCGGGTCCTGGTTTTGGAAGGGGCAGCGCCTCGCGCCGCGCTCCCCCGCCCGCCCTGCCTCGGCCCCGCGGGGAGCTCCGCCGGAGGCCCCGGCGGCAGGGCTCACATGCGGTGGCCCGCCTCGGTTTCGGCACACGCCTCGCGCGCTTCGCGGCCCCACGGGGAGCTACCACCCAAGGCCCCAGTGGCAGAGCTCGCGTGCGGCACCCCGCCTCCATGTGGCCCCGCACGGCAGGCAGAAGCAGCCAGCGAGCGCCTCCCCACTCCGCCGCGTCGGGGGGCTACCGCGGCGAAGCGCAGTGAGATCCCCAGCCAACATAGACCATGGAGGTAGGGAGAGTACGATGTTGCGCAAGTGTTCGCTATTTGTTTCCGACGCCTGTAGGGAGCTTCACGCAAGGGCCCCAGTGGCAGGGCTCGCAGGCGATACCCGCCTCCATTTCGGCACGTGCCTCACGCGCTTCGTGGCCCCATAGGGAGCTACACCGAAGACCCCGCTGCTTGCTGCCCCATAGGCCGCGCCGACAGACGCGCAGATCAGCCGTAACGGGTTACATCCAGATGTCATTGGGCACGGCCGATTTCTGCGACCCTATCAGCAACGCCGCCCCTCCCTTCTCACGCTAGCCCCTTCTCACGTCTTAGCGTCTTAGCCCTTTTGTTAGCCCATTCCCTCAGTTTCCACCTGCCGTGCGGCACGCACACCTGAAATGGTTGGGCCCCTCGCCAGGCTAATGTCATTAGGTGTCATGTTTCTGTTGCTTCCCGACCCTCCTGTGTGTTAGGTTCTCGTTTTGAGTAGTGC
>CAUYUJ010015724.1:250776-290776 GCA_963575745.1 Prorocentrum cordatum
GAGGAGGAGGAGGAGGAGGAGGAGGAGGAGGAGGATGGGGCGGAGGGGAGGAGGAGGACGAGGAGAAGGAGGGGGAGGATGAGGAGGAGGAGGAAGAAGCCGCCGACGACGACGACGACGACGACGACGGCGGCGGCCGCGGCGACGACGACACCGTTCGCTGGAGCAGGCAAGCACCGAGGAACCCACCAACGGAGCCCAGCAAGGGAACCCACAAGGGAACCCGGCAAAGGACCTAGGAGGGAATCCAGCAAGGGAGCTCAGCAAGGGAACCCAGCAATGGAATTCAGCAAGGGAACCCAGCAAGGGAGCCCAGGGGGAAATCCAAACTGTGCACTGCCATGCGATTTGCCTCCTTCCCGCCAGTCGTGCCACAACCGTAGGAGGAGCAGCTCCGCACGCCCAAAAGAAAATCCAAAACATGGGCTGCCACAATCCATCTTGAAGGCATCCGAAAAAAAAAAAAAAAAAAAAAAAAAAAAAAAAAAAAAAAAAAAAAAAAAAAAAAAAAAAAACTCTGTGCAACGTCGACGACATAACGAGGGCAGCGCAAAATGCAGTGCCCTCTTCGGCCACGCGTGGAACAGCTCAGCCCAGCTCAGAAGAGACAGGCGATCATAGCGCCGATCGCATACCCGGAGACAGTGGGCAACCAAGAAAAATGGTCACCACTTCCGCGCCCGAAAGCAACGCCATTCGCCTGTGCGCGATGCGCTGCAAGTTCCGTAGTTCTCCGTCGGCTCAAGCTGGTTCCTCACACGCGCCTTTCGTGTATACGCTGTTATCTCTCGCAGCTGCCGCGGCCAGGGAAAACGCGATCCTGCCCAAGACCCTCCGCGAGACTCTTGTGGGCGCCGTTGGTGGCGAGAGCGTCAACTTCGGCGAAGCCCTCGCGCACGTCGACAGCATGCAGCCCCACTTCCACGCTGGCCTCCGGCACGTCTACGCCTAGCAGGAGGGGCTGTCGAAGATCGCAGACCTTCCTGCCGCGCCCGTGAACGCGCGCGCGGGCATCAATATATACTACTTCGGGGACTTGTTGATGAGCCAGGACGACGCGGAGATCCAGGACCCCGACGGGAAAACACTCGGCGCCCTCACCGAGTAGAAAGACGCACATGGACAGCAGTGCCGCTTGGACGTGGTCATGGACCTTGCGACGAAGTGCCATTTCAGCGGCTTCCCTCCACCGTTCAACCTCAAGACAGAACATGGCGGGCCGCGCGACACGCAGATTTTCGTCGCGGGCGCTGGCGACGAAAAGGCTCACATCTTCAAGGACGTTGATCTTGAAGGCCAGTCCCTGATGGCGAATTGCGGGGCCATGTGTCATGGCGCGGGCGCAGTGTATCATCACGGGAATCAGTACAGGGCAGGCCTCAACGCGATCTGTCACCTCCTGGAAAAACTCGGCGGCCGACAGATTCGCACTTCCACGCTGACCGCCACGGCCCACTAAGCGGTTGACCGAGCGGGGCAAGAAGCAGGGCGGGCATCGCTTCATCGAGAAGAAGAGCCCGAAGAGCATCTACCGCAACCAGTTCCTGGAGTTCGCGGACAGGGACCTTCTAGCAGGGGAACGCGGCGCCATCTGGTTAGTCACATTGCCCCCCGACCCCGACCGCGGGGGCCTTGTGGCCCGCGAAAGAATGCGG
The DNA here is from genome assembly GCA_963575745.1 of Prorocentrum cordatum. NCBI lineage: Eukaryota > Dinophyceae > Prorocentrales > Prorocentraceae > Prorocentrum > Prorocentrum cordatum. The sequence goes on from CAUYUJ010015724.1 coordinate 252,432, forward strand.
CTGCCAGCCGGCGCTGTTGCCCCCCGCCACCAGGCGACCAACGACCCGCAGTCGAAACCCGATGGTGGGGGGGAGCCCCGCGTGATCCAGGCGCTGCAGAACTACGCGAGCGGGCGCATTAACGCCCAGCGCCTCTATGTCTGGGCGCTCACGCTGAAGGGCTTCGAACCGCGGTTCATCAACGAGGTGCTCGCGACCGCAAGACCAGGGTGGGGAAGTCGACGGCGTCGAACACCACTGCGATCCCGATGTTCACGCTCGAGATCGACGCCCTCGCGGGCGTCGACGGGGAGGGCGATCGAGCCCGCCGTCGCCACCGCCAAACATTTCGATTTCTTCAAGGGCGAACCCGCGGAGAGGGCACTGCCAGCAATGTTCGACGCCGGGGGCCTGTGCAAGCAGGACGCGCCCGCGCTGAAAGCCTTCCTCAACCCGAGCGAGGAGGATTCTACCCTGCGGGCTAGATGGGGGCCCAGCACGTTCGCTCCAGGGGCGTCGCGCCAGGCCGCGAATAACAGCCACGACAATGCTTTGGAGAAACGGTCGGCCGCAGAATGGCGCCAAGGGAGAGCCGTTGATATCACGCTGCAGCAGCTCCTGACTCCCATTTCGCCCTCCCTGAAGTAGATCACAGAGGAGGACGCGAAGGCCCTGCTCGCAAAGACCCACGTCGTCATGACCACGGACATGCGCGCGCACTTCCGCCGGGCATCCGACGAGTTTCCAGAGGGCGGCGTCGCCCCCCCCCACCCATACAGAAAGAAGTCAAAGCCGAACCTCTTCAATTACTCGCCCGAGACACGCGCGCGCTTCGGCAAGTACAGGGGCGGCCCGACTTCGCCGAACAATTACCCGTCCGACTTCAAGGAGAAGACGGAGTGGTCGCTGAATTTCGCGAAGCGCTTAATGCGCGGCGAACATGAGCCCACGGCGTCGACCACCCGCGGAACATCGCTCTTCGGACAGCCAGCGCACAGAGTTCAGCCAGAGGTCGCGCCCCCGCCAGCGGGCGGCAAAGGGGGCGGCGCGGCTTCCTCGAGCGGCCGGGCAAGGCCATCGGCGACCGCTGCCAAGGGGCGCGCTGGCATTCTGAGCGACGTCGACGCAGCCGAGCAGACGGCGCACGAGGCAACGCAGAAGCAATTCTCCGATGGCAACAGGAAGGACAGCGGCGTGCTGCTGGACTTGCTGTCGCCCCCCCGGCGCGCTGGTGGACTTGCTGTCGTTCCGATCGTCGCCATCGTCGCCGCCGCCGCCATGATCGCCGTCGTCATCCTTGTCGCTGTCGGGTCTGATGGCAGAGCATTGATTGTGATGACGATATTGCAGCGGTTCTATGCGCCGCGACCTCAGGAGCACGCTTCATTGCCCTACGCGCCGTTTTCTTGTCGATGCATACGCGCCCCCATAACCATGTGAGCCGACTTGTCTGACGCGTGCTCGTCGGGCTGCAGCTACTTTGGCTCGAGGGGTCGTTGGCAGGGCACGCATCGGCGGCGCTCGCGGCGATGGCAGGCATGGCGCGCACGCACAGAAACATTAAGAGCTTCAAGGAGGCGCTCGACGCATGGACTTTCGACAAGCGGGATGAGTTCCTCGCCGTGGCAAGTACGCCAACAGACATGTCGCCGTACCCGAATGACCTCACAACGCCGCTGATGGTCTTTGTTCAGTACTTCGGCGCGGTCCCCGATGAGCACCTCTGCCAGGAATGCGGCTCTGAGTTCACCAGAGATCAAGTCTGGGACGTCTGACCGCGCGGCGCGCTGGGCGCGGCGCGGCCCTCGCTACGACCGCGATAGCTGCTGCGACGCGTGCGGCGACGTTGAGATCTCCATGACAAAAGGCACCTGTTGGCTGACGTCAAGGCGTCAAGTCGGCTCCAACTCTTCGACTGCATGGTCATGTGTGCCCAGGAGTACGCGCACATGAAGATCCTTCACGAGCTCGACAGGCAGCACAACGTCGTGGGCCCTTGGATGGAGCAATTCCAGGATGATGTCGCCGGGTCTTTACATCGCCGACAAAATTCCCTCCCGAGGCTGTAAAGGAGCCTTCAAGAAACAGGCCAAGGCCAATGGCAAGAATGGCGCGAGGAAAAAAAACATAAACGAACTCCAAGAAACAGCAGACCAAGCTCATCGCGCAGGCCGACGAGGTCTTCCTGAACAAGTCCAAAGTCAGTCGCCTCGCGCCAGGCACCCGCCCCAAGAAGGACAAAGATGGGTTGTGGGGCGCGGTCGTGCATGGCGGCCCAGAAAACTTCGTCTTCCGAGTCTTGGAGCACCCAGAGGACGCGTTCGACGGTCGAATTTAGACACGCTGGGCCTCCGCAGCGGCATGGTCGTCGCCACTGACGGGTGAAAGGCCGCCATCGCGCTATCAAGCACATCAAGAACAGGGATGGATGGTCGGACAGGGACTTGAAGCACGAGATCGTCGCACATTTCCCAGGGGGAAGCCAAAAACCAGCGCGGCTTCACGACGAACCACATGGAAGCGCCTCGGCGGCCGCTTGTCGACTACCTCCGGTTGGCGGAACTGGGCCAGCTGGAAGGTCGTCACGAAGTTGCACTCAATCGGTGGCGGCCACACCTACTCCCTGCCGACGAAGACGAGTCACGCTGGCTGGGGCCTCTCACGCGGCGCCACGGACGTTGACTCTGCAAGTGGTCTCGAGGCTCGGAAGCGCCTGCTGTGCAGGTTATGCGTGTGCTGGGCTCGCGGGTGAATGGCGTGACACGTGGGCCACCCATGCTTGGGGTTGAACAGCGGGCCTGCACCACTGCGGAAAAGAACCATCATCCTACCCTTGCGTCGAGCCGCCACAGCAAAAATCTTAAAATCGCGGGGGTGGGGGCGATAACGAACCGAAACCTAATGATCATCATCATCATCAACAACAACATCAGCAGCAGCAGCATCGTACCGTCGTCATCGTATCGTCGTCATCGTCATCGTCATTCTCATAAGCAGCAAAGCATCATCATCAGTATCAGCATCATGATCATACTCAGCATCAGCATCATCATCATCATCATCAGCAGCAGCATTAGCATCAATATCACCGTCGTCATCATCACCATCGCCATCATCCTCATACTTATCGTCATCAGCATCATCATCATCATCAGCTTCCCCTCTCGTCCTCCTACTCCTTATCCGCCGACCCCTTGTGGGTCTCTAGGCGTGTGAGATAGTTCCACCCCCCCATATTCCCCCCCCCCCCCCAGGGACCCCAAACCAGAGATTTGACCCCCCCCCTCGCCGACGACGAGCGCGCCACGGGGCTTTTTTGGGCCCAAGAGGGGCTCCAGACAAGCCAAGAAGGCCTCCAGACGCTTCCAAGACGGCCCACGAGGGCCCCGAGACGCCAAACGAGCGCTCCAAGACGCCCAAGATGGCCCCAAGACGAGCCAAGACGTCTCGAAGACAGCCCACGAGGCCTCCAAGAACAGTCTCCAAAAGAGCCGAGGAGCCGAAAATCGTCAATTTCCTAGTACATGTTCATCATATTTGACTTGTCGGCCTTCACGGCGCAGACAACGGTCCAAGAGCACTTCAAGACCGCCCCAAGACGGCCCAAGAGGCCCCAAAGAGGCGTCCAGGTCGGCCCAAGAGGGCGCTAAGACAGCCCAAAATGCTCCAAAGACTGCCCAAAAGGGCCCCAAGACGGCCCCAAGAGGGGCCCAAGAAGGGGAGCCCGAACCGACGGCCGCAGAAGGCCGCAAGAGGCCCCAAGAGACCCCCAAGACGCCCCCAAGAGGCCCCCAAAAAAATCCAAGAGGCACCAAAACGGCCCCCAAGAGACTTCGAAACTACCTCCAAGAGCCCCGCGAGAAGCCCCGCAAGAGATCCCAGAGATCAGGGACTCCTTTGCATGTCTTGCGCTTCAGTGGTGCTGTCCAGAAATTCTAAACATCTAGCTTTCCGCCCCCAAGAACCACACGGAGGCCCCAAGAGTGCCCCAAAAAGCCGTCAGATGCCCCCACGTGGCTTCAAAACTGCCTTCGTGCCGCGAGATTACGTAAGGTAAGCTGCACTGAATGCTATCATAAGATATTGCATCCTAAACGAAGGTTACAGACGAAAGGTAAGCTGCATTGAATGTCGCGCTGCAGGGAGCAGACATTGCAAGACGAGAGAAATCGACTAATGATGCTTGACGATTTCGCGCTGCTATCACAAGGAATACAAGGGGTCGGCGGATGTGGCGTAAGCCAATATAATCATCCTCGTTCCCATCAGCATCAGCATGAGCATCATCGCCATCATTCCATACGCATCATCATCCTCATCATGATCGTCAGCATCGTCGTCGTCATCAGCATCGCCATCACCAGCGTCATCATAACACTGTTATGATTATGAGTATCCTTATCATTATGCCTCTGATTGTTCCTCCTCCTCCTCCTTTCCCTCCTCCTCCTCCTTCTCTTCCGCCTCCTCCTCCTCCTCATCCTTCTTATTCTCATCCTCCTCCTCCTCCTCCTCCTCCTCCTCCTCCTGCTCCTCCTTCTCCTACTCCGCTTCCCCCTCCTCCTCCTCCTTCCCCCCTCCCTCTCCTCCTGTTTCCCCCCCACTCCGCCTCGCTCCGAGGCACCCGTGCGCCAAGCAGACCCCTGCCGCCCATCCGCAGGGCAGGGCTAGGGGAGAGAGGGAGGGGGGAGGCGAAGAGGATGGGGAGGGAGGATGCCGAGGTCCGATTCGCATGAAAGTTCCCTCCGAACTATTTCTGTCCTCTTCCCTCCGCCCCAGGCAAAGACGATCGCGCCCCGCCCCCCCCCCCAGACGTCCGACGATTCGTCGTTGCTCAATCGCGGCATGTTTCCATCAAAAGAAGATGATGACGAGTTCTGTCGCTCTGTCCGCTCACGTGAAAGTTCGCTCGCGCGCCCTCGAGGCGAGGGGGGAGGAGGAGTAGGGGAGGAAGCGGGAACGGGCGCGAGAAAAACAAGCGAATTTCGATGCACAAGTGGAGCCATTGACACTCAGCATGTTCTTGAAAGGCAAGCGAGCTCTTCTGCGAAGTTCCGAAAAGTACGAGTCCGAACACGCACAGGTTGTTCAGCAGCAGGGCTGTACACAGACGCGTCCACGTTGAAGGGAAAGGCAAGGAGCTTCGATGGGCCAACCGATACGCACTGTCCCCGGGGATGCACCTCACCACCCACTCAAGTATTGGCACGAGCGCCTCCAGGGAGGAAAGCCATGCATGCGCCGACCAGAAGGCTCTACATAGCCCCAGAACTTGACAAGCATCCACCTTTCACCCCTTGACCATGGATCACCGTGTCCGTCGTGCCACGGGTTGCGCCCACGACGCTCACGCCGACCACCTCCTGGATCGTCAGTGTCAGAGCCATGCCCGCGTCACCATCTGGGCCACCAGCGTCGCCACCTCCACATGCGGGGCCGCCAGAGGCACGGCGAAAACATCGGAGCTCTTGTGGCCCGTCGGACTAGACATGGGGATGCGGAAGGTGAAAGATTATTTCCCGTCAAGTGAAACTTTGGAACGATGTATAGCATGCAAAGCAAGTTGTGCTGTGCAAAGCGGGCGCGATAAAGGGTCCTTAAGATGCACTACAGCAGCGGCAAGGACAGAGTGAGAAGCAGGCAAGGCAGGAGGACCTACCGTTCGAGTGTCGGAGCTCAACGGCGCATGGCCTGAGGAGGACGAGCCGCCCAGCGTCCGTGCTGCTTCACGAGGGAACTGGGTCGTAAGGTTTTCTCCGTTTTCGGGTTCCAAGGGCCCTCTCCAGACCCAAAGACTGTCAAACAAAAAAACAGCTCGGGACTGTCACGGGGCCCTCACGGGACCCCAGGGCCACGCGCCACGCGCAAGATGCCATCGGAGCTCTTGTGGCCATGGACTGGCGCAACCGTCTGGGATGATTATGCTGGCCAGCACACCAGACAGGGGCACGACGGCCACCTCGTTGCGCATGCCGACCACGTGCACCCGGAGCAGCTCGAGGCCCAGCACCACCCCGTCCACATGCGTGGAGAGCATCAGCCGCGCTTGCCGCCCAAGGGCCAGCTGGTGCAGCACCCATTCCAGCCCCACGGCTGAGGCCATTTTCGGCGGCGAGCCCAGGGGGAGATGAGAAGGCTACGGGATGGGGAGGGGGATGCCCAGGAGCACAGGCAGGACTAGGAGGGCGGGAAAGAGAGGGAGGAGGCGAAAGAGGAGGCCAACAACGAGGCGGAGGGTTAGGAGAACGAAGACGAGCAGCGTGAAGAGAAAGCGTGGAGGCGAGGAAAACGTGAAGACGAAAAAACAAAAGAGAACGACGACAACGACGACGACGACGACGACGACGGCGACGACGACGACGACGACGATAGAAGAAGAAAAAGAAGAAAACAAAAACTGTATAAGCGTAAGCATTTGGCGCTCAGAGTGGGTCGCCAAAAGTTCATGTTTATGGCTTTTCTTCTTCGGGACGACGACGACGACGAAGAAGCGGAAAACGACTAGATTCCCACACAAGCCTCTCACCCGCACGTCTCTCTCCGACGGGCCCAGCCTTCCACGGCCACAGCGTGGTTATGGCCGTCTCCGTGCCCGCGCAGCAGGCCAGCACGAAGAAGCTGGTCACGGCCACGCCCAGATCTCGCGGTGCGGCCGGGGAGGGCGGAGAGGTAGGCTTCGGTGGCAACTCATGTCATGGGAGCCTCACATACCATCTTGGACCCCCGGAGGTCTGGACCACTTCCCTCGGGGCGGTATTCCGTCCTGAGCCCTTTGTCTTGGGGTCCCAGGGCACCTTGCGGGCACCGAAGGCCCAAAACAGCCCAAAAAAACAGCCGCCCCATGTTTTGGTTCTGAGCTTCGGATCTCTAGAAAGCTTCGGTGGCAACTCATGGGAGCCTCCTATCCCATCTTGTCGGCTTTTACGAATCGACGCTAGCCGACGCTAAACCGACGCTAATCGACGCTAAATCGACGCTTATCGACGCTAAATCGACGCTAAATCGACGCTGATCGACGTGAATCGACGCTAGATCGGCGCTATCTCTTCGCCTTTCAGACGCTGATCGAAGCTGATCGACGCTAAAGACGGAATTCAGAGGGTACGCAAGGCTCCCATGATTTGCTACTGAAATACGCGCTAGGTCTAGAGAGACAACAAAACTTGTGTCAACGATGGACACCCCTCCCTGGCTCGCGGAACGCGCCGGGGGCGGCGCCGGAGGCGCCGCCAGAGGGTTCCAGCGCCGATCCAAGAAGTCCGAGCGGATCTCCATAAGTTTCTGTTTGTGCCGCTTCGTGTTCTTCGAGGCGGGGGAGGTGTTGGGTCACCCTTGGCAGGAGCCTGCCTGCCCGACACGCACACGCACACACGCACACACACACACACACACACACAGACACCCCTCTTGGCCGCACGCGCCCACTATCGTGAGACCGGCGCGCAGAGCCCAACACAGTCGAAGCAAGAGGAAGGCACGGTGGAGGCACAGCGGAAGCACGTGAAAGGAGGCAGGTGACAGCTGCAACGACGCTCGATGGCCCGAGGCTGGCCAAAGGAGTCGGCGGCGACGCGGTGCAGCATCAGGGCCAGGGAGAGGCCAGCCAATAGAGGAAGCGATACCTGCGAGTAAACAGACACTCTGGGATGTCCGCGCTTGGTGACACATAGTCCAATCGCTTGGCAAGATTTCGGCCCACCATTTGGCCGCATGGGCGTTTCCAACAGGCAGGGAGCGGCGGTGATTCGCAGTAGGCGTCTTCGATCCGCCGCCCCCGTTTGATCGATCAAAGGGGCGCCTGGCGTGCCAAAATTATCAGTGTTTCAAACCTTTTGGAGAAAGTTCCCAGTGAGGCCTCGGCCGATCGCAAGGCCAAGACCCAGGATGGCCTCCAAGATGCCGCCAAGACGGACAGGATGACCCAGGATGGCCTCCAAGACGGTTCCCAAGACGCATCCAAGACGGCGAAAATGGCCCCAACAAGGCCTAAAATGCCCTCAAGATGGACCAAGAGGCGCCCAAGACGCCCCAAGAGGGCTCCAAGAGGACCTCCAGGAGGCCAAAACTTGGATGTTCGCATGTCGTTCCATGATTTTAGCGTGTTCGACTTGTCGGGTTTCCGACGCTCCAAGACGACCCAACGGGTCCAAAAGAGAGGCCCGCAAGACAGCCTAACCGGGTGCCAAGACGGCCCAAGGGGCCCAAAGATTGCCCCAAGACGGCCCAGAGGTATCCAAGACGCCCCTGAAGCGCCCAAAGAGGGACCCACGACTACCCAGAGAGGGCCCCAAGACGGCCTGCGAAAGCCAAGAGGTTCATCTGAGGCACCCAGAGGCGCCCCCAAGAGGCCCCCAAGAGGCCCCCAAGAGGCCCCAAGAGGCCCCCAAGCGTCCCGTCAGACGCCCCCAATATGCTTCCAGAAAGGCCCCCTGGAGGCCCCAAGAGGGCCTCAAGGGGCCTCCTCCTCCTCCTCCTCCTCCTCCTCCTCCTCCTCCTCCTCCTCCTCCTCCTCCTCCTCCTCCTCCTCCTCCTCCTCGTTTGTCCGTATTCTCACCGTGGTTCCCCAAAGGCTTCACGACGGCTGGGGAGCACATAGTCCAATGGCTTGGCTTGACTTCGGCCAGAACGTTTGGCAGCATGGGCGTGTCCAAAAGGCAGGGGGCGGCAATGAGTCGCCGTATGCGTCTTCGATCCGCCGCCCCGTGAGGCCTGCAAGAGGCTTTGTTGGCCTGCTGGACGATGCATTCCAAAGGCTCCTAATCGGGTATCGGCCGATCGGGCCAGCCACGCGGAAAATATATGTCCCAGTGGCTGTTCCGCCCAGGATAGCCCCAGGCTGCCTCCAAGAGGGCCAAGATCGCCTCCCGGGCGGTCCAAGGTGACGTCCAAGAAGGCCAATACGATTCCACGATGGCCCGAGATGGACCAATATCGTCCTGAGATGGCTCAAGATGACCTCAAGGCGGCCCAAGAAGCCCAAAAGACGCCCCAAGAGGGTTCCAAGAGGCCTTCGAGCAGAGCCGAAGAAGCCCAAATCAGTGATGCTCCCAAGGTTGTTGTCAGTTGTTCGCGTTCTCGCCTTCTCTAGCTTTCGACTGCCGAAGACGGCCCAACAGGCCTCCAAGATAGCCCCAGGGCGGCCCAAGAAGCCCTAAAGTGGGCCACGCAAGATGGCCCCAAGACAGCCCAAGAGACCCCCAGGACGGCCCCAAGACAACGCAAGAGACTTCCGAGACAGCCCTGAGCGCCCTAAGAGGGCCCACAGAGCCCCCCGAGACGGCTACCGAAAGCATCAGACGGGTTCAGAGCGCCCTGAGACTGCCCAAGAGGCCCAACAAGAGGCCCCAAGAGAGACCCAAGAGAGACCCAAGAGGCTCTCAAGAGGCCTCTCCGAAACCCAAGGAAGCCCCCAGGAAGCCCTCAGGGGGCCCCAAGAGAGCGCCAAGAGGCCGCCGAGAGGCCTCCTTCTACTCTTCCTCCTCATCCTCATCCTCATCCTCATCCTCCTCCAGTCTTCCCTCTGAGAATCGGGGTAAGATGACAAAGGAATTAAGATCTCATGTTCACTTTGCTCAGGGAGAGCGGAGGCGGGATGAGACATTGATAAGACAAGTATCCGTTAAGCAAGACTACTCTATCACGAATAGAAAGGGAGGAGGAAGGCCGAGGACGGACGACGACGAATCGCCCGCGCGCCCCAGCGCGCTCCTTTTCTCTCCTGCCAGCCGAGGTCGGCTGGTTCGAGCACTTGTATGGCTGCAGAAACGCAGCTTCAGTTCACGCGGACAGTGCAATGCATGCAAGCTAAGTGAAGTTCTAATTGGGCATGAGGCGGAGAGGAGCATATTTACTCCCCCCGCGGCGGGCCGCGTAGAGCCCATCCAGCCACAGCACCCCCGGCCTGTACATGTGCACAATCACCGGAGCCAACCCGAAAAAGCTTTTACGGCTCAACGGTGGCTGCCAAGGGGCCAAGGGCCGAAGAGGCTCGACGTTTCCCACCATTGTTATAAATAGTTTCTCTCCGCTGGACCGGCTTAGCCGACCAGTAGAGAGGTCCGCGCCCAACACGCTTAGCGCGTGGGTAAAGTGTTTTGCGCGCGCCTGCCGCGGACGGAGCCACGCGGGCCGCGCCCAGCTGAGGTCCTCGAACGGATTCCACGAACTCTCTCGCCTAGGCGGCGCTGGTGGCGGCGGATTTGAAGTCGCCGATCCTCCCGTCTGTGCGCCCATGCCACGAGGCGTGCGAGACCGCCCTCTTTCTCTGTCAGCATTCCCAGCCAGCGCCGCCTCCCTCGGCGGGAAATGTTGCTCATGCTCCTTGATAGCCAGGTCCAGTAGGGCAGATTGTACCATTCATCGTTAGTAAGCCACGTGATCCTGTCCCGGTGGAGGTGATACCCAACAAGGATTCCATTCACGTAGCACGGGTAGGACCTGTCACGATCGCATTCGTAGCCGTATCCTGCAACACTGCTGGCAGCATCCGAGGCAGCGCCTGCGGCAGCGCCCACCGCCGCGGGCAGCACAAGGCCGGCGGCATCAGCAGCGGCCCCATCAGAGGCATCATCCATGGCTGCATCGCGCGCGCGTCGCAACTCCGACCGATCCCTCGTGTTGGGATCTTGTCGGTTAGCCTCTCTGGTCGGCACGGCTGAGCCGGCGGCAGAACGTGGGGAACCAGTAGCTTCCTCAGACGCCTGAGCATCTGAGATGCCAGGTCGAAGAGACGGCGCGCGAGACCAACGTCTTGCCTTTGGTCCAGCAGGCGCACGTGGCCCCACGATCTCGGCTTCGCCGTCGTGCTCAGGATCATGAGTCCTACCGTTCCTAAATTGTAATATACTTCTGGCAGCGGTTGCTGCAGCGACACCATATAATCCGCACGCAGTGCGGAACGGACCATCTTCTCTGTCCTGGAGATCGGTACCGGGGTCAGGATACTTATCCTGTAGCCAAGTTATGGCATCTTGTATTAGGACACCGTGGCGACGGACGTCATTATGTGCTTTCCTGCCCATCTTGTGGGCACATGTTTCTATAATGTCGTCTGTCTCAACAGCCGCACGAATTCGGCAGACCAAGGCATATTCGTCGGTCCGTTTCTTCGATTCAAACCCATCCGTGCTCACCATTTCGGGACGAATGTTCCGCCTGGGGTAACCAATAAAATCATCGTCCGATATGACATAGCTGATTATCTCACGAACAATTGCGAAAATCCTTATGAGTCGAAGGCCCAGTTCCATGTGTTGTGTTGGTATTAACCAATTGTCATCCACTATTTTCTTGATGATCGCCGGAATCACATAGTCTGCCGTTCCGGTCAGGGAAACCCTGCCGGGTGTAGTAGGGTTTATTCCCGCATGTTCAATTATGTAATGAGCGGCAACCTCTCGAACTTCGTCCCCGAACAATCTTATTTTGATCAGATGGTCCTCATGGTGAAAGTATACGTGTCCCTCAGGTTCGTCAAGAGTGAGGAGTCCGTCAGTTATCGACGCGGCCTTAGGCCCGCTGATCACTTTGAGGCCCAGATCCATTCGTGACTGTTCGCGCGCCCTCGCGGCTGAGCCGGCGGCATGTCGCAACGCGGGAATAAAAAGACGATGGTCCCGACACATGCCAACCCGTCTTGAAACGGAGTGAGAACTGCGAGTCGGTCGCGCTCCAAAATTGTTCTCCCAGGCGACCGGTAACCTCGCAGGAGGGTTGTCGTTGTTGGCGTTGTTTCAAGTATCTTCAGGAAGTACGCCAAATCAAGACATGTCAAACTGCATGGCATCATCTATTGTGGCAAGTGTAGGAACAAAGAGGTTTGCTCTCTTCATGTTGTTGAACCACCGTACCCAGCCGATCCTAGGAGTGATCAAGTCATCTGGTTCATCAGGCCAGTGAAATGCTTGTAGGGCTGGGCAGGATCTGGGGCGAGCGCACTGGTCAAAACCAGTCGCCCACAATTTCGGCCACCATTTATTAATGGGCGGAAGTCGCCTCTGTACACTTGTGGCCGAGTGTTCTAGCAACGATATAAATCTCTTGACCAAAGGCTTTTAGTACTGGAAGAAAGGAGCATGTCGCGCCGGAGGCTGAGCCTCGGCGTTTTCTGGAACCCAAGCCGGGAAGTTTCCCTGCTGGCTGTTGCCAAATATTGTGCCAGCAGCCGCCAGTGTGGCAAAGTTGGAGACCCATTTTCGCTCCTGCTGATTGTTGTTGGCGACGTTTTTCGCAACGTTAGCAGAATCTCTCCCTTGTCTCTTTATCCGCGCATCCATGTATTCATGACGATTCCATGACAGAGTTGCTTCTTCATCCACTATTATCCAAATACTATGTGCCTCAAGGGATTGCGGGATTGTTTTGTACCTCCATGTCTGGGTCATGTAATCGCGTGAAACCCTATGTATATATATATATGGGCAATTACAGACGGGACAGTTGGCAAAACCTGTCCTCACCAAGTGCTAACGGAAACAAGGAAATCTCCCATCGTCATCCCACGGGGTGGATATAATTCGATCTTGAATCTCGGTTTCCAACCTTGTCTCGTGGTTCCAATTAGTAATCAGTCTCTCGTCTGTATTAACCCAGGCAATAATCGACGCGTTGTCGAAAGTGACCTCGTACGAAGACAATTCGCGGTCAAAGAGCACCGTCCAGCGCATCTGATTCGCCTGCCTCACGAGGGAGACGGCTTTGTCGATGTCCGTGAATTTCGGCACCTCCCGGGACACCAATGTCCCGTCTGGGCATACTCTGTACGAGAAGCGGGCGAGTACTCTGCCAGTGAAAACAAGGATAATATCCCATTGTTCATGATGCTTGAGATCGGGAAGACATGGCCAGAGGTGGCGCATGTCATCCACGTGCAAGGTACCCACCTTTGGCGGCTCCCCATTCCGAGCCTGGTTGCCCATAGATATTACAGTTTTTATGGTGGGCGCTTGTCCATATCTCCTTTGGCTTGGCCACGGAGGAAAATCCGAGGGGTCAGGCATAGTTGGGCTGTTGCGCGCCGGAAGCAAACGCAATAAATCGTAATCTGCGGCATAACAAAACCCAGAGTTGCCCGTCGGAAAGCGAACATTTCCACTCGTAGACTCCAAAAATGTCTGTAGGCTCGCAGTATGTAGAAGAGATCCGCGACTCCTGACTTGGCCAGGGTCGCACGGGACATACATTCTTTCAATCGAAGCGGTGAACGTTGAATGTCCCTGACATGCCCTATAGAATATCGGTATGGGCATTTCTCTTCCACTGTTCTCTTGCAGAGATCTTTTATTGTGTTTTTCCCACAGAGCGTGGATTAGTGTTCCAACAATCTCGGGGCTGTCTTTGGGGGAAATCCCCAAAACATCGATTGTGCCTGCCGGCAACACAGCTAAGCTGTGTGCAGCCAAGGCGTACGATTGGAAAGTAAAGCCGTCATCATATAGTTTCTGCACCAGGTCTCCAAAGTAGACCCAGCCTCCTGACGATCTAGCATAGTCTGAGCAGTGCCTCGCGATGTATACAGCACATTGGCTTGTTATTTTGGCCAAGTCATCCGCTCGGAAACTCAGGCCGCTCCAGGTGTCCGAACTGCCTAAGGCAGCCGGATTTTCATCGTCATCTTCTCCAACTATAAGCGGCCGCAGGCACGCATAGGCGCCCGGAGAAAACCCGTCCGGACAGTCATCGGAATGAAACTCGGCTCTCATATAATCCTTTGCATATGCGAAAGATCCGCCATCTTGATTGAGACCTGCCAATATTGCAAAGATGGGATCCTCCACAAATTCTGCCATGCACCGAAGCGTAATTCCCGTTTGCTTACGGATGGCTTCGATGTCCGGTGGCACAGGGCCCGTGATATGGGTGTCCTGGAGCATCTGCTTTACAAGACCAGGCCTAGCCTGAAGTATGCGATGGCGTTCATCTGTTGTCACATACAATCGTTTCTCTTTAAATTCAGCAGCACGCCCCACCGTTACTTCTCGGTCCCCATCATAAGGGTCCCTGTACTTCGGCTGTCCCTGTCTTCTATCTGGAGTAGGCGGAAGGCACGATCTTCGGAACATATTCGTAGACGCCGGCCCATGTGGAAAAATGTCGCCGCCCATTGACTCCAGAAATTGAGGGTCGTTCTCGCACGGAAACTTCGTGCAAGATTCCTCCGATCCTACGTCCATTTCTTGTGTTTCCGCGTGGCCTGAGGCCCCCGGCGGCGACCGAGCTCGGCTTTTGGGAACACGTTTTGCCCCATCATCGCGAATATGTCATGTTCCTTCGTCCGACGGCACTTGTGTCGGACTCGATTGCTCATCTTGTGCACCACGGCGGCTCCCTTGTTCCGCTCCGGCTGAGCCGGGCGGAGGGGCAGGAGGAGTAGGCACTCTGACCTTACCCCCAGAATCTGCCTTTTTACGTCTTGACCATCGAGGTCCGTCCGCTATCATCGGAGCGCGCGCAAAATTTCTGTTCACCTTCAAAATTTGTTCGACGATGGCATCAGCAAAGTCATTCCACGCGGCGGAATATGCGTTTATCTGCTCCAGCTCGTCTGGCATACTCATCTCGTAAAAGATTTTCGCTGTCTCGATGTATGATGCAGCAGCAACTCTGAACCTTTTCATCAGAAGAGTGTTGTCCTGGGCGCCATTTGCTCTCGATTGTAGCCCTCGCAAGTGGTAAAAGAAGTCTTTTTTTCATTTCTCAACACTGAACTGGATCTCGGATACTCAAAATGCAAACACGAGACGTCTTTCATTGTCATTATGATGGCAGTAATGTCATCATCTCCTTCCAAGTCAGGCGAATGCTGAGATGAATGATCCCCGTCCGACTGAGCCGCGGGGCTAACGTCGCGCACGTTCGTTACATCGTCGTTTCCACCTCTTTCAGGAACACCAGCATCATCCGAGGCAGCCTTCGCCTCTCCAGGTGCGGCATGCGCAGACCGGGATCGTTCACCCGCGGGACCGCCATCGCCACGAGGCGGGTCGCCCCAGCGCCTGGTCCAACTGGGCGCCCGCTTGGAAGGTGCTTGTTTGGAGCGAAGCTCATTTGTCTGAGGGCTACGAGTAACAGACGAGGAGCCAGAAACGTTGGCCCCGGCGAATACATTTAATTCGGACGGAGGATCAGGAACGCTCGGCCTCCAAGGCCTGCTACCAACTGCGCCTGAGCCACTCGCCTTAGCCGGTGGCTGGGCAGTCATAGAAGTAGCGGGGTTTCCATCATATCGAGGCATCTTCGCTGGCGGTTGACCTAAGTTCTCCGACCTGGGATCGGGCCGCGGTGGAGGAGCCTTCTTGGGAGAAACCTCTTTCGCAGGCGGAGCATCGCCTGCCTAGTAACATTCGGCCGTTGGTCCGGAGGACTCGATGGAGTACGAATCGCTGGCGGTGCCTTCTTGGCGGGAATTCTCCGGGTCCACCAAGAGGAGGAGGAACAGGGGGCCGACTAGCAGCCCTCGGGGGCGGCGCCTTGCAGGCCCTATCGGGCTTCGCAGGCGCCTTTCCAAGGTCAGGGAAGTCCTTTTTATCCATTAAAAACGGAATGCCAGGCGTCTTAGCCGCCGGCAGCTCCTTCTCGCCCCCTTCAGCTGCCCTCTCTTTATCCTTTGCATTCTGCTCAACCAACTGAACTGATCTCTCCGAGGCCTCGTCCTTATGTATAGGGTGAATCTTTGTCAATCTGACTCCTTTGTCTTGGAGCCACGGCCAAATATCACCATATTTTTCTTCGTCTGTTTCGCCTTCCCCCCTCAAATAGGGGCGCCCCCCCTTTTGCCATTCGAAAGAAGTCAAGCCGGGGACCCAAGCCTTTTGAGCATCCCGGACTTTGTTCGCGTGCTCAGTCCGTTCTTGGTCTCGGCATCTCTCGAACTCGAAGTCCACTTCCAGATTCCATCCTTCGTGTCTGGCAACATGCAGCAAATGCGTCCATGCTTGAGTAACCCACACGGCTGCTGCAGTCCAATGATAGAGTCTCAACTCGTATAAAACATCAGTCTCTGGATGACTCACGCACTGAGTCGGTGATCCTCTAATGGCTTTGGTCGTCTTGGCATAATAGACAATCTCGGCCGTAACCCAAATGCCATCTCCAAAAGTCTCCTCCGCAATGGAGTAAGTGGCGTGAGTGCTGGGATTGTCAGTACATGGGAATGAGTACACCCCAACCACATGTGTTTTCACGCTTCCGCCGTATTGAGGATTTGAAGGAAGCAATTGATGTCCCTCGAAAATAGCATGAAGTGTTGACACTGACGTATCATGTGACTGCTTTGTCCAGCTGGTGGATGAATCTGAGACTTCCGCAAGCTTCTCTTTTGTCAGGAAGAAAGGCAACGCTAATTCGACGCAATGGGTTTTGAACACTTTGTGGGATGTCAACCTCAAGTCTGCCAAATTCAAGCGATCGGCCACGGTGTCATTAAGCGTTCGTATCGACCTGTCTGCTTTGATCCTGAAGAAACGAGCCCAGTTCGGCACTAGATAGTTCTTGGTCATCGGTGGAACTCTCGTCGTTTCCTGGAGCATATGGTGGGCAAGCCACACTGGGCTACTAGCACCTTTCAAGATCGATTTCCGTTCCCAGCTATGAGGGGGATCTCTTCCCTCAGCGACCTCAGCAGCTCGCCCCTCTTCGCCCGGGCATGCGCTATATGGCATCATGCCTCGGTGAAGTTCACCGCTGGCGACCGTGAATGGGCAAAGGACATTATGACGAGTAACCTCTCCTGTCTTTGCATCTTTTATTGGCAGGTTCTTTATCTGCAGATATTCCTTATGGATCGGCCACAAATATTCTTCCTCCCGAGGGCATCCACCTTTCGGCCTCCTCGGAAACTTGTGCTTTTGTCTCTTACTGATCAAAGTCAACTCACCCTCAGGGCATTTTTCACGGATGGTTATTTCAGGTGTGTCCCCAGGGGTTTCGATGTCCTTGACATTGGTCGCAGGAGCCAACGGAGGGGCGCGCGGTGACTGAGCCGTCATTGCGCTAGAACCAGAGCCCGTTCCGGCTGAGCCGACGGGCTTGGCCTTGTCAGTCGCGGCAACAACACCGGGCCGGCCGGTCAAAACTTTAGTAAATTCAGGGACCGCAATGCCACCTGGCGTTGCACTACTCGCCGCAACGGCTAAGCCGCTCGGCATCGCCGTCGGTGCTGCTTTGTTGAGTTCCTTGAGTACGGCACGCATTGGCTCATCATTCTGGACTCCCTCGGTCGCTGGTCTCCGGGCCTTCCCCCTCGGTGGCATTCCAGGACAGAAGACTTCTCCTCGGGGGGAAAAGTAAGCATCATCCTTCCATGGGAAGAACTCACTATAGACAGCTCCCCTTTTAAGGAAGTCATTAAATTCGTCTGAATAGAACGAATATATAGCACCGCCTCCAGTTCCGTTTGAAACGACAGGGAAGCGTTCATCGGTCAGTTTTTCCTTAAAAGGAAGTGCGCCAAGCATCGACCTGGGAATGTTACCTTCTGCGGGGGACCAGTCCTGCCAATACATGACAAGGTCTTGGACTTTCGCCTCCTGTTGGGCGCACTTGTCCCCCCTCGCTGGGCAAGTTACGCGGCCTTCCCCGACGGCTGAGCCGCCGGCAGGCTGACAGAAAAATAGCACAGCCAGTTTGGCCGATTTAATCATGTAGTCGGCACACAATTCAGCGGCAAGGACCTTTCGGGATTTTCCCCCGTCAAACACTTGATAGTCATCATGGGAAGCACTGAAATGGAATGCATCCTCATTGCGGTGCCTAAGCTGGCGGTAAAGGCTGACACCGTCGAGGATCGTTATTCTGGGGAACAGTCCCATCGTTTTAAAGTGTTCAATCCGACGGTTCATTCTGGCTCGGACCATAGCGGCAACATCGTCCCACATCGGGCCGACGCCGTCATCACCTACTTGCCAACACTTCGAGTCCCCGCCGACATACATTATGTCGATAGTCCCCTGTTGGGACCGTTTCATTATATCGTCGATCAAATCCACGGCGCCCTTTATCATCTGCCTGAGGCTCCCTGCGAAAGTAAACGGGTTATCAGTCCTTTTGCCCCCACTGCCGACTCCGTTTAATTTGCCCGAATTGTCAACAATGTCGTTGAGATTCCAGAAAGTGAAGCGAATTGGGGCGTGGGTCCCTTCGTTATAATACCATTGATCGCCCCACCGAAAGCTCGCAGAGTCGGCGGCAATACCGTTGAGTAGCGCTCCACTCTTAGCCGACTATGCGCTTTCAAATACCGAATTTCGCAGGTTGTACTCAGGCATAAGGCTCGGCTTAGCCGTCCCTGATGCGTCCTTGAACGCGTGGAATCAGACGCGATACGAACGGAACATGACCAACTACGATAAGACCCATTCTTCATCTGGGTCAGCGGTCAGAAGAAGTCCGTCAAAGATTTCCCCGTGGATGACATAGCGGCGAGGTCTTCTCCGGTGAATGGAATCCACGAGTGACCATGGACCTCGGCGATCCTTGTAATCGCCTGACATTTCTTGGCAAAATCCAAGTTATTTGACCAGAATCCCAATTTTGGGTCCGTGACTTCCATATAGAGGTCCAGGATTTCCTCCACTATTACTCGCCATTCATCCCGGGGGGGGTCGGATCACGCCCAAAGCTCCCTTGCATACGAAGATACTCAAGGACGTTCCACGGGCCGCGACCGATGCAAGGTCTGTCTTCGGGCTCGGGTTCTGACGCTGCGGGCCCCGAGTCCGGCGGTCCACCTCCTCCTCCTCCCCCTGAGGGGGGTCATCTCGTGAGGGGAACCCGCCAGACGGTGGTTCTTCCCCATCACCGCCGGCTGAGCCGCGAGGTGGAGCGCCATCACTGCCTCCATTGGCTAAGCCAGGAGGATTTTCAATGTAGGGAGGCCGGCCGGCAGGTGCCCCGCCGGCCGCCTGTTTCCCAGTCCCATGGTCATCCAGTGATGGCTGATATTGGCCCGCGACTGCTGGTTGGCAATCCTCGGCGATCGGGTCGTCGGGCGCCTCCGTTGCAGTCTTCGGCTTCTTTTGCGGCGAGTCCTCATCAGCATCCGGGTCGAGTCCGTCTCCGGCAAGCCACTCCTCAAAGTTCTGTGGCCTTTTCCAAGGACGTTGTCTTTTCCTCCAGTGCACGGCCTGCTCGGGTGCGTTCTCGAAGTACGCCGCCTTTGCGGCGGCAGTAAGGGCTTCCTCAACCACGTGCACGGGTACACTGTACTTTCCCATGACCACTGGAAAAACGAACATCGTTCCCCACCCTTCCCCAACGGCTGAGCCGCGGGGAGGCTTTCGAGGGGAAGGCCTCCAAATGTCAATCCAGACCTTTCGGGGGCCTTTTCCCCAGTGATCCGCCACTGGCACGCTCACATAACTGCCCCAGCGGGTCTCGCACCGAACGGCTGGGCCGACGGCGGGACCAAACACTTCTCCCGGCTCGAGAGTTCGTATTATGCCACGAAAGCTTTCTTCTGGGGGTTCCGTGTACACCCTACTGATCAGCTTCGTCTTTTCGTCAGGATACGTCTGGAGGAACGTTCCCACGGGGATTTTGTCGACGTCAGGAGGGGCACAATCGAAACGGCAAGTGGCCTTCCGCTCAAACATAGTCCAATGCACGGTCCATGGGTCTTGGGAGATCTGGGAGTATAAACGCTGGAATATCGTCTGAGACGTTGATTCCATGTCCGCCCTCAATGCAGTCACGACGGCGTCATTTCTCGTGTAAAGTATTTTGTTCTTCCACATCGTGTAGCGCCAACCCCAACCCGCTGACGGCACAAATTTGATGGTTCCGTCTTTGAGTCCCGCTCGGGACCACTCCCTCAGTTTGTCAGGGAGGCACTTGAAGACTTCTTCGTTTCTCCATGAGTCGACGTCTTCTACATTGGGGTCAGTCTCTTTCTTTGCATTGTCCTGGGGGGGCACTTTCCATTTCAGCATCATTCTCGGATATAATGTCATGTGGGCTAAAATGTTCATGTCCAGTCCCATCCGGCTGAGCTGGTGGGCAAGCCATCCCGCTCGGCTGAGCCGGCACTGAGGCTTTTCGAATTGTGGCGAGGAAAGCATTATTGTAATCCTCTTCCTCTCTGCCCTTGTCTACAACAACGTCGGAATCAAACTCATCCACGATGTCGTCGGAATGGATCGAGATCGCGCCATCACCCAGTGACCCGTCCGCCCTCTTCCTCAGCGGACGACACATGGGTTCAGTCGTCGATGTCTCCGGCACGCGGAAACCGCGGCAAGCGAGATTCGAGCAGTCGCCGCAAGGCAACCGCTCGCCTCTACGGGGGGCCGGTCGCGGGGCAGCCCGCGCAGGCTGTTAGGCCGAAACGGCAGCGGCGCATATAGGATTGGGAGAAGAGGTAGGACGACGACGAGACGACCCAACTCTCTCTGCGGCGTTGGCGACGGCAAATTGAACTTGCTTGGCAAAATCATCAGTGTAATCTTCAGCGCTCTTACACTCTCGTCCCCTAGCCTCAACACGCTCGCGTGCGCCATCACATCTACGCTCTAACCCCTCCGCAACAATGGGAGAGGCGGTGGCTATCGTCCAGGGCTTTTTCATGACATTGCCCTTGCTATCCTTCAATCCGCATGCGCACCCGTGCACCGCCACCTTGGCAAATCCCAACTCTCGAAGAAAACTCTTTACCTGAGGGTATCTCCAATAATTACACTGGGTAGGCCATTCAATACATAACCCCCCCCCGCCCCCCGGTCTGTGCACAGCACGGGCAATCTCACGGAAATTCCAAAACAGATAACGGAAATCAGTTCTAATGCCCCGAAGTCTGCGCATAGCCCTGTGGTTTCCAATACGGAAATACTTGCCTCGTTCACACACTGCCAAGGGGAGCCTCCTGTACACGGCATGGAGCCCCATAACGTGATATGTTTTCCCTTCAACGTAGCTATGTCGTTTAGCGCTATTTTGAGTCCCTCATCCGTCCTCATGTCTTCTTCCTCGGTGTATCGAATCACTTTACATGAGTTATCAACGAAATTCTTCGGGTCTCCTATTCTACTTTGGGGGCCGGAACAGTACTCTAATAAAAGCCTTTCCCCGGTCCACTGAGTGGCCGGGGCGCAATCTTCTCGGATTTAAATTCTGTGTATCCCGTCCATTTGCTGAGGCAATAATCACCGTCGCTAGAATCGCCATCTGAGTCATATTCAAATGGGTGATGATGTCTGCTATTCTTCATCACGCCAATTATCGATGCGATCTATCGTCAAACCTTGTTGGGAGTTGACGGCATATGTGCGACGTCTATCATCAAGCTTATCAAGCTCGACGGGACAATCCCCGATTGTCGGCATAAATGTGACAGGTCTCGGAACATAGTGATATCGTGTCAAACTCTGTCCTTGTCTCATCCATTCATCCTTTTGTCAGAGAAGTTGGCAGCCACCGCGGAGTGCGGATTGCGAAGCGGGCGATCGTCGTTAGAAACAACCTCCATATTTTTCAGGCCCCATGGAAGGCTCTGACTCGCTTTCACGATCCGATATTCCAAACATGGTTTTTCATCTCACGATCGGAGCTTCTTTTTGTTGTGTTTTCGATCGCTCTCGTTTTCTCGGAGCTTCTGCTGTAGCACTCTTTGCCCATCCGAGGAGTGACATCACCTGCAACATCAGCTGAGCCGACTGCATTCTTCGTCTTTAACAATCCCTCGGCTTGGCCGGGGGCAGCCACAACGGGTTTGCCTTTGTTGGGGCGCTTTTTCTTTTTGATTGACTTGTTGCTAGGTATGGCAGCTCCTCTCCACAAGGCCGAACTAGGGCCCAGGCGGGGCTTGAGAATCCCCCCGGGTTTCAGGGGAAGTCCGTCAGAAAACATTGAGTCGAGATAATCTTAGCACCGCTTAGCGGCCCAGAACTTAGGCGTCACTATGTTGACGAGGTATAATACTTTGACCCATGCCATTGGGTCAACGAATCGTTTTGTTCCCATATCAGCAGCCTCGTTTTGTGTTCTCTCGCATTGTAATTGAACAAGCCCACGAGAAAATTGTTCGGACACAGCTGCTGCATCGATTCTATGCGTTCTTGGTAGGTGCATCAGCTTCACTGACCCGCCTGTCTTGATGACTTTGCAAACTGCATGGTTATCTTCCAAAAATAAACATCGCACAGGTCTATCCAGCAGGATCTCCCACAGCGGCAATGCCGCAAGCAGCTCCTTGCGCAACGCAAGGTCGGCCGCAGCGATCTCGGCCTCAAGTGTACAATAAGATACGCATGTTTGTCTTTGCGAACTCATCGATTGGCCTGCCCGTGTATACGGGCCCCATATTGCTTGGTAGCTGGCGCTCGTGCTCCTGCGCGTTCGGATGTCACTCGCCAGATCTGCATCAGAGTATTGCTTTAACAGAACATTCTCCTTTTTATCACCCACCCACGAGGTCATATGATAATGGGATGTACATTTTATGTAACATATGAGGCGGAAGAGGTCCATGTCTTGTTGTTCTGTCCATTTTGTGATGCAACTGGCAGTTTGACACACGGCACGGAGCAAGTCGCATCTTGCCATTCTAGCCCCGTAAAGTATTTTCATCAACACTTTTGCTGCAATTAGTTGAAGCACTCCCGACTGAGTCGGCGGCTCAGGGCCATTAGGGCTAACTGCTGCGGCATCGAGGCCAAGCACCTCTATCTCTTTGTCAGGAGGGCCGGTGTCAACGTTGATCTGTAACGCTGACGCTATAGCCTCCTCAGCTGGGGAGTAAATTTCTCCTCTGGGGCCGCCCTGTCCGTCTTCTAAGTCAGTAAGTTCTGGACCGAACGGGGTACCCGCGGCCGGATATGCGGCCGGGTCTGCGTCCGTCAATTGAGCGTATAAGGTAACACAGGAATCGAAGAACTCGGTCATATCGTATTCGATGACTTTTACTAATTTTGGTTCTGTCGGCTGGCATGGCTCGGTCGTCTGAGATGCCGAGTCACCCCCCGTTTCCTCCTCACTACTCTCGTCTGTGACGGAGGCGTCTTTCTTAACTTTGGGAGGAGGCGGGTCGAGTACCGTAGGTAACTCCCCGTGCCACTCAATTGTCTGAGTTGATAATCTATGTTCGCATCCTAAATATCGTCCAACAGCTGTTGGAGGATCTATTTCTATGCCCTTAGGGCAATTTTCCGAAGGTTCTTGAAGCAACTTCCATCCCTGGGCCAGCTTGTCGGCGGGTCCCGACAATTTGAAATCATCGACATAAATGATCAAGAAAATTTGCAATTCTTTGTGGAAATAACAGCTGCGCCACGGACTACATGTCACAAAACCTTTCGCCGTGACATGTCCCTCGCAATGCTGTTCCCAGTACCCGCCCGAATCAGGATGTCCGCACAGAGATAAGTACAGTGGACACACGGGGTTCCTCATGTTGGACCATGCTTTGGGCCATTCGCCACGAGGCAAGAAAACCCACGTAGGAGTGCCTCCCAACTTTGATTGTGTGTAAGCTTGTCGAGCGTCAGCTTGTTCGATGCTGTGGCCTTCAAACAGCCCGTAAGCATCGGCTGCTCTGCTGGCCTGCATTGTCGCGGGACTGCTGGAAAGTTCCTGGAATAGTGCCACGTCCTTGTTTTGATCTCTAACACTTGAACCGTCAAAGACCACCCGACCTTCCCACTTGCGGTCTTTGTGTCCTAGCGGCAACTCTGAGTTCTTTTCAACAAGGATCGCAAACAAGCGGCCAAAATGGGCCGCTTTCCCTTTGAGTTCGGCAACAACATCGGAATATTTCCTAACACCATCTTCGATCCACGTGCCAATGTCTCGCAGTCTGTCCCACTCTTTTCTCAAGGCAGCTTGAGCGCCTTCGTTTGCCTTTGCCTCGTCTTTCGAGACAGATCTGGCTACAGCGGCATCTATGCGAGCGCATTGCCAGTCATTGGGAAGTTGGAAAGGCTCATCAATGACATAAATTATATCTGTAGAAAGGATTATAGAAGTATTGCAAATCAAATCTTTCTTTGCCACGATGACTGATATCTGTGTCTGAGTTATCTCGTAGCGGCATTCGAGGCACGCTTCGCCGCGACGCGGCGGCCGCCGGACTCGAGGTCAGACTTGCCTCTTCGTTGTCCTCAGATTTTCCGTTATCATCATCGGACAAGGGATCCCTGCCGGCTGAGCCGTAGGGTAGCCCGCCTCTTGCTATAGTGCCTCCATACCATGTTTGTTTCCACCAAATGTCTTCGTCATCCGACAGGTGTCCGTCAGGAACGTCTTCTCCTGATGAATCCTCAGTTTGAGATGTGGCTTGACAGCCCCCGGTGTTTCGCGACGCCGCCCCTCGCCCACTGCCAGGGGTGCAGCACAGGCTGCCGTTCTGCATCCGACGTAGCTGCTCAGCCACCTTAGTGCAGTTAGCCTGGCTTCGGGGAGAGCCGCAAGTGGCTGAGCCACTGCGGGATCGGGCGGAGTCGGTGGGTCGTCCACATCTAGACCAATATCACGCAGAAGACCGAGGCAAGGACCGGGATCCTCTATACCGAAGAACCCTCTCTTTTCAGCCTTGTATTGTTCCACGGCCTGTCGACGCTGTGCTTGGGTCATGTTGAACCATCGTCCAGGATGTTTTCCGGGACTGGTAGACTCAGGTAACTTCTTTAACCATTGGGCACTGTACTTTGGGTCTGGGTCTGTGACCCACACTCGGGTTATAGGCACATAATCAGGGTCACAATGAAGAACAACTCGTATGCTACATGTCTTTCGACGACCTGTCAACGGGAGTTTCTGAGTTAATTCGTCTTTTGTAAGTCAGGCAACAGTCCGTCTGTCTTCAAAATACTCCGTTGTATCCAAAGTTTGAATTGTTCGGGCAAGGAGTTGCCCTTTTCCCTGGAACTTTCTCACGTGGCTTAGCCGCTGAGAAGTTGGACTGTCTGTCCAAACGATACTCGAGTTGTGCGAGTCCCAGATTTGGGTTTTTATCTGCAGGATGGGAGTCGCGCTGAGGGCCCCCGACGTCAACTACCAAAGGTACATCACCCACGCACAAGCCCCCAGGACCGTCGCCATCAAGATCGGCCTCAGAGTCAACACGTGGCGCGTCCTCGCCTTCTTGGGGAGGCGGTGGCACCAGAAAAGCAGGATCATCAGCATTAAAAATGCTGTCCGGTCTTATCCCTGTGGCTAATTGCGGTCCGTCTGAGACGGCCGCACCTTCTCCTGTTTCTGTAGGGATTGTGACGGAACGTACCTCCGTCGCCGCTTTCTCGCATGCTTTTCGCAAAGGAAACTGAGGAGATTGGTCGTCAGCGGTACCATCTAAGATGTCGCTGTACACTTGGTCAGATTTCTCGATCGTGGGTCGTTTTCCCTCTGGAGTGCGTCCTGACTCCATATTCAGTCCGTCCAATTGTCTCAGAGGTATAACGTAACTATCACGTCTAACCAATCCCCCCGCTTTGTGCACATACCCCAAGTATATCCCTGGAATCATCGTCGCCCCCGTCTTGGCAGTGCGAAAACGGGATTCAGGCGGAGGCGCGTAACGGATAAGTGATCCGAAGGGAAGAAGCGGAGCATTGAACTGGCATCCGAAGCGTCTTTCCCAGCTGGACTGCCCTTCAGCAGGGGTCCTGGCATTGTAGCATAAACAGAAATATCGAACTGCGTAGGTCCAATATGGTGGTGGAAGACCAGCCTGCATGAGTAAGGCTCTAGCTCCCATCTGCACAACGCCGTTCGCACGCTGGGCGACAGCATTTTGCTTCTTGTTTCCTGGGGTGGTAGAATCATGGGCAATGTTGAGCTCGTAACATGCCCTGGCGAGCTCCCTTGCATCATCTGTATAACAGTATTCTAACTTGTCCTCCGGGGCTCTAAGGTTTACTAAAAAGTTACAACCGTGAACCGCAGACTTGTCGTGTACACCCTGAGCGGCGAGAAAATCCGTAGCTCGGTCGCGAAAAGTCACACACGCGGTCTCGTCGTGGAGTCCCCGCGAGAGTTCATCCATCGCAAACCAATGATCCATCGTGGTAAGTTGTCCGAACGAGATGGGGTTAGCGTATGGGCGAGGAACCTTTAGCCCTTTGTTCTGCGCTTTGCGCTGTTGCTTTCTGATAGCTCTGGCCCAATTGCACACTGGACAACATGGGTTCTTGGGAGTATGAGTTAGAAGATGCGGTAGGGAGGCCGCGGCCTTTTTGAGCCGCTCGGCAAGGGTCTCCGACACCTCAACCTCCGCAACATCTGGGTCTAAATCTGGCGGTGCGTCGACGTCGACCAAGTCGACACCGTCAGCGTCTCCAACTTCACCCTCCTCGGGTCCTGGGGCCGCGCTGCACGCATCGGAGTCCAATCCTGTACTTACTTCGTACGGGGGGTATCCTGAAACTCCACATCCAAAAAGGCATCTATACGCGGCAGCACAAGCCTCGGCTTTGCCGGGCTGCTCGTCGAATGGACCGACGGCTTGACCGTGGTCGAGCAAAGCTGAGAGACTTTTAGAGGCAGCAATACCGGTCGGCGTCCGACTCCAACCGCATTCGCTGGCCAACTGAGGCGAATAGTAGAAGTAAGTGATGGTATCCGCAGAGTCTATCGAAGACGGGAAAACGGGCGCGATCTCGGTCGGCCGCCCATCAGCGCAGCTGCGGGTGCCAATCAGCTCATGTGTGCGCAGGTCTATGGTTACGCGAGTCTGGACAGCATGGGGCGGAGGGCCCCCCGCAGATTCCACGTTGTCCAGGAATGCCTCGGCGCCTGGCGTCACGGGACACCACCGCTCGAGGGGCTCGCTCCTTCCGGCGGCAGCTGCACACATCCACTGACCCAGCGCCTCTTTGCCTGATAGGGTCAAGTATGGTATCTTGCCCTCAACGGCTAGGCAACAGTAGGTGGGGCCTTTGGCCAGCTGGCCAAAAGAAACTAAAGCCGCGATCCATGCACCGCTCTCCTACCGAAATCACGCACGGGGTCTCCGGCATGACTAAAGCGTTAAAATCACCACCCTTAAATTTGGGACACGCGATGCGACCTGAACCGAGGGCCTTAGATTCTCCCCCGGCAGTGTTCAGAGTGATCGATTGCGGAAGCTTTCGTATCAATATCATTGCACCTGCGCTCCTAATGTATTTCTCCGCAATTAGGTTGTACCCGCACCCGGTGTCTATAATGAAGCTCAATGCCCCCAGATACGCAGCGTCTTTGTCTGTGCATCCAGCAGCGGCTGAGCCGCGCGGGCATTATTTCCCCTCTTCGTCCTTCAATCAGAGATGCCAGACATGATCTTGCAGGTCTGATGCTCTGATCAAAGCCGCAGCGACAGACGCCCTTGACTGCATCGACATCTGTCGACGTATTTATCCAGGGAACTTCCATCTATCTTTACTACTTGAAGGCAACTCTTTCAAGTCGTGGCGACGCGCCTTCCTCCAAGTAATGGTCGGCTCCTCAGTAGAGGGGTGAAAACGGACGCGGAGATTGCATCGGTTACTATCCCGATGTCGCATGCAACTCTCACCAGGGGGAACGCACCAGTACTTTTTGATCGCGCCCCGAGAAAGAGGGCACAGGAAATTCGCAAGGACATCGACGAGATTCTCGACCTGTTTCCTGCCGTCCTGTTGAAACTCACCTTTGGAGGCATCCCAATAGTCTCCTCCATCGGCACGAGATGCAATAGCCAAAAACTTAGGGCTGTGTTGTTTTTGCCCTGGGAAGCCCCGGAATAATGGGGCGGGGCACGCGACGGCACCCAAGCTGATTGAATCAGTGGGTCTCTTCCAGCCCCCCCGTTTTCTGCTCAACCGACGCAGGCTTCGCCACGTCCGCCGAACGAGGACGGCAAGAAAGAAGACCATTAACAAAAGTATGTCTGTCATTCCTCCAGCACTGACGGCTGAAACGCCAGTGCGGAGCCATTGTCACGTAACTGGATGACCTGGGGTGGTCTTGGCGAACCAGCATTCTTTCCCGCGCGAGCACTTTCCCGTTTCTCTGTAAGAGCGACAGACCATGTCTTTGCCTTTGCCACCGCCTTTGTTTTTCTCTCCATCCCTTTTGCGTTTGTCGAAATCAGCAATAGTGGCTCTGGAGCCACCATTGCTTCCCGTCGAAGAGATATTGGCAGCAGCAGCATTGGCCTGTTTGGATGCACGCTCAGATCCCAAAGATTGCCCAGCGTCAAGTTTCGCTTGTTCCCACTTGTCACGCTTCAGCTTCTCAGCATCGGTTAGCCCTCTATGGGCCTTGCGGCATCCGTCTTCGGATCCTCGACAATTCTTGGGGTCTCGGGAGCATGCGTAACACGGAACATTACTGTCTTTCCCACGTGACTGACTTCTATTATTCTGCTGTCCTCCTTTCCCACGGTTTCCAGTCGGGGTCTGGGATCGGCCCTGCCCCTTTCGGCCCCTGTCCTTCGATCTACCTCTAGGGTTCTTATCCTGGGCAGGGGCCACACTGGACGTTCTCCCCGCGCTCGGCTGAGCCGGCGCGGCATTCTTGGGCTTCTTGTGATTGAAGGGACAGCCCTTCCCTGCGCACGGGCAAGTTTCGCCCTTGTTCACGCATCTGCACGTGGTTTCGCCTTTGGTCTTCCCGCTTTTCATGACATCCGAAGATTGCCCCAACTTAGCGGCAATCTCTGCCGGGGCGGCTTTACTGCCTGCATTCCTCCGATGGTCATTGCCTCCGCCTCCGCCGAATCGCGCTTGCCTGGCACGTTGGTTTACGGTTCCCTGATGCACGCTGATGTTCCACTGTTCTTTTTCTCGCAACGTCATTTCTTCGATCTGCTCCATCAGCCACTCGTAAGTCTTTACACCTTGTCCCATTCTGTCCTTTGACAAGTCATATTACTTACATACAAAATCCACTTTGCTCGGTTTTCTGCATTGTTCAAGAAAGCGTGCATGAATCGAGGCCCTCATCTCGTCGGACGGAGGCTTGGCGCCATAAAGCTGTCGGTATACGTCTGTCCATTCATTGTAGAAATGATACAGGTCAGCATCAGGCCTGCGCGGGTCTATCTTCACCTTGAAGAGGTCACGTGAAATACGATGTTGCCCCAACTCCGATCTTACCGAACACCAGTGACAAATCGCCCGCACCATCGCGCGCCCAGTCATGAGCCCCCCCTCGGCCTGGGCACTAAATTCCACGCGAGTAACCTGTTGAAGGAAATGAGTATGATGAGGAGGCTGATACCGACTATTTCGCATCTTGTTGAATTTTTCGATAAGATTCGTTGCTATCATGAGGTCGTGACGCTGGAATCGCCCAGCATCTTTGAGTTGCTCATCCTCCACGGCTGGATCCATAGCCTCGGCAATCCAGTGCTGCGCTGCCTGGCTCTCGGGCGATGACCCAGCGACGGCGCGTATTGCGTGCATTTTCCCACTCACGAATGTTCGTAACATCAGGGACAAAGCAATTTTCTGGTTGTTACCAACCTGTCTCCACTGATCTAACGGCGTGCTCTCGTCAATTACTATCGAGTCGTGCGGTCCGCCGGGGCCTTGAGGCCCCCTGCGTCCACCCCCACCATCAGAGGAGTCTGACCCCCCTGGACTCCCCGGGGGCGATCCTTGCGGTCCTCTACCACGATCATCTTCGTGCGAAGATACGATCTCAGCGTTGGGAGCGTCGCTCTTGTCGTCCTCTTCTCCGCCCTGTCCTGCATTGCCCGACGACTTAGTCGCCGTCATTCCCTTAGGACCGTCTCCATAGGTTGGGCGGAGACTGGCAAGAGCGTTATCTTTGTTAAGTCCAGCTAGCCTCATCCCTGCAGGGAGTCCACTCTCAGCGGCGCTCGGCTTAGCCGGACCTTCTAGGGCAGGGCCTGGAACAGAATAATGTCGACGCAACAGCGGCCCCACGGGGGGTTCTTGCGAAAACAACGGTAATCCGAACGACTTCGATGTGAGTCCGGCTTCAAGTTTAGTTTCAGTATACGGAGTCGGGTCGGTGATGATAGCCTTAATTAAGCCTCATCTTTCCTTTCTCTATATTAGCCGCGTTCAAAGCAATCTCTTCTTCTCGCACGTTAGCCGCTGACCTTTCACTCTTCCACAGGTCGCATCTAGAGCATCTCCTCGTACTCGCATCGATATGTTCGTCGCACGCCGAGCTGCCGCATCCGACGCAGCTGTCTGCCTTCGGACGAAAGCAAACGGCACAAAACTGATCCACGGGAAGCGCGTTTCCTTTCCCATCGGGAGGAGGGCGAGTTGCACCTCCCACCAGCATGGTCGATGCTCCCGCATTTGCCACGGTCGTCTGATCGAATTGCGTAGGGGCAGATACATTGCTCGACGACTGGGCCGTCGATAGCTGGTGTATGTTCGATCCGATCGGCTTAGCCGGCGGGCATTTAGCATTGCTCGACAATACACGCTGAAGAGACGATCTGGCTTCCTCATGCGATTTAAGCTCTTCCACCTAGAGATTGTTCTGATTGGCTATCTTCGCAGCTACAGCTTGGGTGTTGTCTGCTTTCAGCCTGGCGGCTTTGAGCTCTTCTTGTAATCCCTGCTTTTCTCGTTCCGCCACGGCTTTCGCGATTCGTCATCCTTCTGTCTTGGCCACTGCGACGGCAGCGGCAACCGCATGGGCGTCCGCAGATTCTTCGTCCGCCATCATGACGGCCCGTCTCTCCGAAGTCAACAATTCTCTGCATGCATGTTCTGCTTCCCTCTCCACTTGCCATGTCACGGCCTCAGTCTGATTGTACAGATGTTCTATCAGCGCTTGTTCACGCTCTCTAGCAGCCATGGCTAGGGCGATCCGCTCAGCCTCAAACGCTGTTCCAGCTTCGATCACAGTTTCAGCTAATTCTTCTCTGTCCAGTCGAGCCCTTTCAGCCAGATGCGCCTCATTAGTCAGAAACTCTCTCTGAGTGTTAGCCTCTGCTAGCCTGGCCTGGCCCTGAATAGGCTGCACGAGGAGGCACGTGCAATTGCGCTCGCCCATTGGGTAGCACTCTACGCAGCCATTGCACGTTACACCTGTTGCAAACGTCCGAGCAACTCCTGCACACTGGGTTCCTACATGCGCCTTCAGGCTTGTTAGCTTTTTCTGGGCATCTGTTCTCCGCCTGAGGCGCGCAGCCAGGATTGGGATTCCAACATGCCTCCATCATAGAAACTGTACTGTTGCTCCTTGAAGTAGACCTCGCCCCTGATCTTGGCATTGCGGGTCTTCCCCTGCTCGAAGCATTCGACCTGGGGCGAGTAAAAGTACTTTCTGGTGGTTTGGGCGCATTGAAAAAGCTCCTCATCCTTTTCGTCTTGTGTGATTAGCTGAGCATATATATCTTGTTGTCCGACCATTTCTTCATCCTCAACAACAGCTGGAATAGTGGGTTGCCTCTCACCTGAGGCGGTGGCATTACGGAAGACGCCTTCCTTTAATGGCGAGACGTTTAGTTCATAGTCCTCATTCCGTTGTTTCTTGAGGTTAGGCGCAGGAGTTCGCCCAGTGGACTCCCTCTCATGCTTCGTCTGAGTCTCCGTCCTGTCCGCCTGAGGCGCCAGGATACGAGTGTCTTCATCGGATCCATCTGGAGACCACCTTTCGTCTTGAGCAGGGACGCCTTCTTCTATCATCACGGACAACGCTCGGCTCGGGGAAATATCATTATTGATACTACCAAGAATCTTCCTCCATGGAATAGATTTCGTGATCTTTGTCTATCGGATCATCGGTATCCTGACCGAATTGTCCGTTCAGTGCTATAGGGGTTGGGGCAGCAACATGCATACCCACCCATTCTACGGGGATAATAGGATACGTATTCGGATTCCCTTGGGCCTCCCCTGGCCGGCTGGCTTCGCCAGCGGCAATGGCAGTAGTTTGTGGAGTATTCTGGATGGGACTTATTGACTCCGTCGATTTGGCATTCCGCCTCGAAGAGAATGCACCTCGCCTGGGCCTTGGCGCGACGCCTTCTCGCCCGTGAGGGTCGAGGGTATGCTCACGATCACCTATCGGAGCCCCTACGGGGGATACGTCTACCGACATTTCGGTTACCCCGTCGGTACTTCTCCCCCTCATGACCCGATCGGCGACAGATGAAGGAGGGATTCGGTTTTGAACAGGACCGACTCTATCTGTATCGTGTCCATCATGTTGTTCAACGCGCCCATCAGCGCTTCTCGAGATATTAGACACGATATTAATCTTATCATAGCTCTCCCCCGCAGCGACTGAATCGCGGGGCACGACTGAAAGATCTTCTTTTGTATCTAATGGCCCCGCGTCGACTGAGTCGCGCGTTTCGGTTGATAACCAGTCTTTCCTCTGAGAATCGGGGTAAGATGACAAAGGAATTAAGATCTCATGTTCACTCTGCTCAGGGCGAGCGGAGGCGGGATGAGACATTGATAAGACAAGTACCCGTTAAGCAAGACTACTCTATCAGGAATATGAAGGGAGGAGGAAGGCCGAGGACGGACGACGACCAATCGCCCGCGCGCCCCAGCAAGCTCCTTTCCTTTCCTGCCAGCCGAGGTCGGCTGGTTCGAGCAGTTGTATGGCTGCAGAAACGCAGATTCAATTCACGCGGACAGTGCAACGCATGCAAGCTAAGTTAAGCTCTAATTGAGTATGAGGCGGAGAGGAGCATATTTACTCCTCCTCCTCCTCCTCCTCCTCCTCCTCCTCCTCCTCCTCCTCCTCCTCCTCCTCCTCCTCCTCCTCCTCCTCCTCTCCCTCCTCCTCCGCATCCTCGTCTTCATTATCCTCCGCCCCCTCCTCATCCCTCTCTTCCTCCCTCGGGGTTCCCCCAACGGGTTTCCAAAACGGCTGAGGGACAGCAGCGTTTGGCCACACCCGCGTTCCGAAAAGGCAGGGGGCGACTGTGTTTCGCCGCAGGAGTCTTGAATAGCGAATGATAACTATATGTGTGTCAGGGTGGACCCCTAAGAGTGATTAATCGCAACCGAGGCGGTGCAATTCAGCAGCTCGTGTAATCGATGTAGTGCCGTCTGGGTAGTGCCACCCATGAGGGGTAATACATTTGGCGCAAAGCAATGCAAATCAACGCAATACAAAGACATGAAACAACGCAACACCATACACAGCAAGTCATACTGATGCCCAGCAATGCGAAGCAATGCAAGCCAATGCAGAGCCATGCAATGGAATTCAAAGTAATGCAAAGCAATGCAAAGCAATACAAAGCAGCGCAGGGTGATACAGAGCAGTGCAGAGCAATGCAAAGCAATGAAAGCGATGCCAAGTAACGCAACGCAATGTCAAGAAATGCAAAGCAATGCAAAGCATACAAAGCAATGCAAAGCGATACGAAGCGATGCAAAGCCATGCAAAAAGAAATGCAACAGCAATGTAAAGCAATGCATAGCAATACACAACAATGCAACGCAACGCACCACAACGCTAAGCAATGCAAAGCAAAGCAAAGCCACGTAAGGCATGCAACGCGATGCAATCAAAGCATGGCAAATCAATGTTATTGCAAAGCAATGCGATTGCAATGCAGTGACGCAAATCAATACAAATCAATGCAAAGCAACACAGAGCCATGCAAAGCAGCACAGAGCAATGCAAAGCAATGCAAAGCAATGCAAAGCAATGCACAACAACGCAGCGCAACGCAACGCAACGCAACGCAACACCAAGCAATGCAAAGCCATGTAATGCAAAGCAACGCGAAGCGATGCAAAGCAATGCAAAGCAATGCAAAGCAAAGCAGTGCAATGCATGCAACGCGATACAAACAAAACTACGCAAAGCAATGCAAATCAATGCAAAGCAATGCACAGCAATGCAGAGCAATGCAGAGCAATGCAGAGCAATGCAGAGCAATACAAAGCAATGCAAAGCAACGAAAAACCAGACCAAGCAATGCAAAGCGATGCCAAGCAATGCAACGCAATGTTAAGTCAAGCAATGCAAAGCAATGCCAAGCAATGCAAAGCAATGCAAAGCAATGCCAAGCAATGCAAGGTAATGCAAAACAATGCGAAGCAAAACAAAGCATTGCGACGCAATGCAAAGCGATGCAAAGTAACGCAAAACAATGCCAGGCAATGCGAAGCAATTCAGAGAGATCCAAGACAATGCAAATCAAGGCAAAACATTGCAAAGCAGCGTTGAGCAGCGCAGTGCAACGCAAAGAGAGTGCTGCAAATCAATGACATGCTAGGCACGGCAACCCAAAGCAGTGCGGAGTAGTGCAGGCCCAGACGGAGACAGGGCGGTGACGCCGACCACATGGCCACCAGACCGACGGGCAGGCCCAGACAACGAGCGGCGACGAAACCGCGACGGGGCGGCGACGGGGCGGCGACGGCGAGCACATAGCCGCCAGACGCACGGGCAGGCCCAGCTCCTAGAAAAGAACTACTATCCCCTTAGTGCAAGCACTATTTGATTAGAAAAATCATCGGTTGACATTTACAAGTTCTCTACATATACACATACACGTAATCTTCTGTACACACTGCATCAGCGGATTCCCTCCTCCTGCTCTCTCGGAGGCGCTGGCGTGCAAAGACAAGGCGAACGCAGCAAGCAAGCAAGCAGCACGGCCTGAAAAGATGGAGCCACACACGCCGGTGTATCGCGCCACCTGGACCCGCACAGTTTCTCACCCGTTGCTCTTCCAATGCCTCCTCCGCGCCCCGCTGTCCTCATTGCCACCCCCCTTCCCCCGCATCTCCTCCGACCATCTTCTCCCCTGCAGCTGCACGATGCGAAGACGCCCCTCTGTTGCCCGCAAGCCTGACCGAGGCTGGTGGCTTGGAAAAACCACACCCTCCCCCGAAGGCACTCCGAAAGCTGGAATAATCAAGGGTGGCGAGGGACATCAGAAACAGCGCGCAAACTTGCAACAAGACCCCTGGGGCAACAGAAAAAATGCCGATACCACCGCTCCTTGGACCGCTCCCAGGGCGCGCCCTCACCAGTTCCGAAGCGAATCCGGCCGTGGCGACGAGAGCCCCAAGGAGGTCCCCGACAAAAATTCAAAGAAAGGGCATCAGCATCATGACTCTAGACCTCCCTCCTCGCCCCACCCCCTGAGATCTAGCGTTGCGACATGCAACATCACCAAGAACCACGACTGGAGCCCTGAACCCCCTCTTTTTGCGCATCGATATGTGATGGCCCTGGGGCTCGAAACCGGGCGAACACGCCCGGCGCGGAAAAAACGCAGCGCCCAAAAATATCTCAGAGAGAGAAACGCGGGCGCGCGCGGCTCCTTTTGCGATGTCGCACGTGGTCTCGAACCGTTTTTCAGCGGCGGCGGCCAAGTTACTGCGGCAAAGCAGGCAGGCGATAGAGAGAGAGAGAGAGAGAGACGCCATGCACATCATAGGTGCAGTGGCGAAAGTGAAACGGCAATGCTGCGAAGCATGCAAGGTAAAATCGAAAGAAAGTCTAATAATTCACTGCCGCGTTACAGCGCAGCGCTGAAGCTCTTGGCGACCGACCGCCAGGCATCCAGCCCTTCCGGCCACAGAATGCTCAAGGCCTGCGGTCCGCCAGACGCC
This sequence comes from Prorocentrum cordatum, assembly GCA_963575745.1. Taxonomy (NCBI): domain Eukaryota; class Dinophyceae; order Prorocentrales; family Prorocentraceae; genus Prorocentrum; species Prorocentrum cordatum. The sequence goes on from CAUYUJ010015724.1 coordinate 287,885, forward strand.
CAGCACGCCATGTCGCACACACACACACATATATTTGCCACGAGTCCCTCGGATTGCCGCGCCACCGTGCGCCGAAGGGACGCGCCAGCGCGGTCGCGCCTGGCATAAAAAACAAATCTCCGGATGGCGCTCTCGCCCGGCATGGTCGCGGTCTCCCTCATCAGGAGGAGCTGCCGGCACATCAGAGTGAAACTCAGAGGCGCACTGCCGCAAGTGTTCAAGATAACTTTATTCGATATGCGACTGATGCACGGGCGTGGTGTGCCCGCGAGCTTTCGCGGGCAGTGGGCTCGGAAAAAGCGCCCAACTTCAAACGCTCTGCCGCGTCGATCCACGCGGCGCGCATGCAGCGCATCAATTTCGCCGCGATGCACGCGTCGAAGATCTTCACCTTCGGATCCAAACTTATGCTCGTGTGCTTCCAGATCCCGCACGGCACGTCGAAGTCTTCCCGCGCCATCCCGAGCCGACGGTGAGCTCAGCGCCGCTGTCGCCGCTGGAGCTGATCACGCCGCCCAAATAGATCACGTTGTCCTTTTGCTAGACGGACTGGCCATCCGGGCGCAGGATGCGCGTCTGGCAACCGACTGCGAGGAGCTCCAACTTACCCCACTCAAAGCTAGACCGCAATTACCTCCCGCCATCCGGACGCCCCCCATCATCCCGCGCACGCACCCGTCCGAAACCCCGACATTCAAGGCGCCATCTGCGTAGATCAGCTCGCCGAGATGTAACGGGTCGCCCTGGCACAAGCCTTTGCGGAGCAGGTCGCGGCTTGCGTCCCGCATCAGCAGCGTCATCACACTTGAGAACAAAGGGGGGGGGGGCGGACAGACCTGGGAGATTCCGCAACGCTGGGCGCGCGGCTCGGAGGTGGCCCCGGCATCCCTCGCGCGAAAGTTCACGTTGCTGCAAATCGACTTCACTGCGGCCACGCATGTTTCAGTCACGCCGAAGCGAACGAGCGCGAGCACGAGGCTGTCTGGCGATATGCCGTCGAAGGCGCTGGCCCAATCCAGCGCGAGCAAGATCAATGAGCCCGATTTCGTCACCAGCGCGCCCTCGATCAGGCGCGTGGCAATGGAGAGAGCGCCAGCGGTTACAGCGCCAGAACGGAAGCCGAACTGCGTCTTCCAAATGCGCCGCTCGGCGCCCGCGTCTTCCAGACGCGCCGACAACACCAGAGCGCGCAACTGGCGCCCGATTGGCAGTCGCGATATGGGCCGGCTCGCACGATCGGCTGCGTCGCCCTTCTCGAAGATCGCGGTGACGACGGCCTCGCGCCAAGCGTCCGGCACGCGGGGCTACTCCCAGCATCGGCTGCAAAGCAAAACCGCCCACTCGCAGGCCGAAGAACCCCTCTCGCACATCGCTTTCCAGAACTCGGCAGGCACGCCGTCTTGGCTGGAAGCCCCAGAGAAAGCGCCACCGCGCGCACCTCCGTCTCTGCGATGGGGCCCAGATCGACTGGCAGCGCGCCCCCCGCAGGCGACGGGTCGTCGATCGGGGTCGTCGGCCGCGCTGCCCACTGGATCGTCAAAAAGTAATGCGCCAGCGTGTCTGCTCTGGCATCGCTGTCAACTGGCAGTCCATGAGAGTTGCGCACGCAGCCCTGCGCGGCCCTGCCCCCGTCGCGAATTCCGCACCTCGCCCCGATCTCCGCGACGCAGCCGGTCGTCAAGCCATTTGCTTGTATCATGCTTGACAGACGCCTTGAACCCGCTGCGCAACATTTTCCCTCGAAGCTTCTGCCCGCGATCTCTGGCATCATTCCGCGCTGCAATGAGGTCCAAGGTGGCCGCGTTCATCCACGGCTGGGCACAGCGCCCACTGACCTGCGGCAAAGTGGCAGCAGCAGCCGAAGAGAAAGCAGTGACCACGCAGGTGGTCAGGTCGGTCGAGACGGCGCATCCGTGACATTCTCTTTCATATACTCGACGAACTGGCTGCAGAATTCCCCGCGCGCTGGCCCCCGCGACACCTCGGGCAGATCGCACTTGGGAGGAGCTGTCCGCGAAGGCGCTCGTATATCCGATTCGACCTGACATAACAACCAGAAATGATGCGAAGCCAAAGCGATGTCTTTGCGACTCCGGACGTCGCGAATACACGGCAGTTCTTGCCTGCAGCAAAGTAGAGGAACAAACTGCCAGAAATGCTCTGGCAATGGAGGGTCTGCCGGAGAGGAGCCCACGTTGTAACGTGTGATCTGTGGCCCCGGCGGGTGGTTGAAGAACGCGCTGGCGATCGATAGCCCAGAAGTTCTACAGAATTCAACGAGTAAGCTTCGATTGGAAGCGGGGCTGTGTTGGGCCATCGGCGCTGCGAATTTGCATTCCCCAGCGTGGGCCTCTTCGCCGGCGCACCGCCTGCGAAGCCTTGCATTGAAATCTCCTGGTACCAGTGCCCGCTGCCAGCCAGATACTCCGGCGTCTGCCACAGAGAGCTTCGCATAGAACTCCTGCCTGTCATCCAAATGCTTGCCGCTGTGAGGACCATAGAGACAGAATGCTGGCAGCTTTCCTCCGTGGACCCTGAGCATGATGAACAGAATCCTGCAAGAAATCATGTTGAAACCAGTTACGCTCCTCCGGAGTCCCGGCGATATCAGGGAAGCAAAGCGGGCAGTTTCTTAACTGTCAGCGTCCCCAGATTGAATGAGTAAGTACTCTTTGTCTGTGATGCTGTAGACAGACTCCGATGTGTGCGTCTCCTGGATTGCCAAAATACCGATATTCAGCCTCTGCACGTGGACCTGAAGTTCCTCCACCTTTACCTCGGTGGGGCCCTCCACGCTCCAGGAACCAATCGTGACATATCTCCTGCAAGGTCGTAGTAGCCCCCCTCGGAAACCAGGGCCGTTCTCAATTGGTGTTTGCGTGCCTTGTGAAT
>CAUYUJ010015724.1:295776-303276 GCA_963575745.1 Prorocentrum cordatum
ACGCGGTTGACCTGGAAGCAAGCTGGCGCTCGAGTGAGGCCAGCGAGGACTCGGACACCCAAAGGGCCAGCGGCGGGAGGGCCTCGGCAGCCTCGCGACAGGTTCGCAGGGATCTCCACCCCTCCCAGCCCACACACCACGCACACAGTACACTGCAGCCTCTGCCCCTCGTCCCCGACGTGCAGCGAAAGGGTGCATGACGTGCGCTCGTTCGTCAGCAAGCTACACACGCCGTTACACACGCACGGAGGCCAGGTCGGCTCGCGACAGACTTCGCGGCGCAAAAGGCAACGGCGGTTCCACAGCCACGGCAGGCACAGGGCGACTCGCACTCTTGCTGCGACGAGAGTTGCGCAGCTTGCTAGAGACATGCTCACAATCAAGATCGCACATGCGCGGGCCGATGCGGGCTACCCAGTGGCCCCCCACTCCTCTTCCTCCGCCTCCTCCTCCTCCTCCTCCTCCACATCATCATCATCATCATCATCATCATCATCATCATCATCATCAGCATCATCATCATCATCATCAGCAGCAGCAGCATCAGCAGCATCAGCAGCATCATCATCATTGTCATCATCATCATCAACAACAGCCACAACAACCACAACAACAACATCATCATCAGCATCATCATCGTCAGTTTCATCATCCTCATCATCATCAGCAACAGCATCATCATCATCATCATCATCATCATCATCATCATCATCATCATCATCATGTTCATCATCATCATCATCATCATCATCAAAATCAGCATCAGCAGCAGCATCATCAGCATCATCATCAGCATCAGCATCATCATCCTCATCAGCATCAGCACCAGCATCATAATCATCATCATCATCATCATCATCATCATCATCATCATCATCATCCCCGGCATCATCGACATCATCAGCATCGGCATCATATTCAGCAGCAGCATCATCTGCATCAGCAGAATCAGCATCGTCTAAATCAGCATCAGCATCAGCATCCTGAGCATCACCACAATCAGAATCATCATTGTCATCAGCATCAGCATCAGCATAAGAATCCGAATCCTCATCGTCAACCTCATCATCATCACCATCATCGTCAGCATCATCATCCTCATCAGCATCATCAACCTCCTCTTCCTCCTCTCGCTCCTCCTGCACTTACTATCCCTCCTCCTCAAACGACTCATTCTCCTACTCATCCTGCTCATCCTCCTCCTCCTCATCCACCACCTCCTCCTCATCCCTCCTCCACATCATCATCCGCATCAGCATCAGCATCATCATCAGCATTATCAGCATCATCATCAGCATCAATATCATCTTCATCAGCATCAGCACCATCAAAATCCGCAGCAGCAGCAGCAACATCAGCATCATCGTCAGCATCATGATCAGCATCATCGCCAGCATCATCATCATCATCATCATCATCATCATCATCATCATCATCATCATCATCATCATAATCAGCATCAGCATCACCATCGTCGACATCGGCATCAGCGCGAACAGCAGCATCACCATCGTCATCGTCATCAGCGGTATCAGCATCAGCATCATCATGGGCAGCATCATTAGCATCGGCATCAGCATCGTCATCATCAGCATCGCCAGTATGATCATCGTCATCTGTTTCATCATCATCATCATCATCATCATCATCAGTACCTTCGTCATCATCATCATCATCATCATCATCATCATCATCATCAACATCAATATCAGCATCATCATCAGCATCCGCAACATCATCCGCATCATCAGCCTCATCATCAGCATCAGCATCAGCATCATCATCCTCATCAGCGTAATCCTCCTCGTCCTCTTCATCCTCCTCTTCCTCATCCTCCACCCCTCCCCCTCTTCATCGTACTACTGCTCCTCCACATCCTTCTCCAGCACCTCATACTCCTCCTCCTCCTCCCCCGCCTCCTCCTCCTCCTCCTCCTCCACCTAATTTCTCCTCCGACGCCTACTCCGCCTCCTCCTCCTCCTCCTTCTCCTCCTTCTCCGCATCCTCCCCCTCCTCCTCCTCATCATCATCACCATCATCATCAGCATCATCATCATCATCCTCCGCATCCTCCTCCTCATCATCCACCTCCTCATCCTCCTCCTCCTTAAACTCCTCATCCTCCTCCCTCTCATCATTCTAAGCATCATCATCAGCATCATCAGCATCATCAGCATGATCAGCATCATCAGCATCATCAGCATCAGCAGCATTAGCATCAGCATCAGCATTATCATCATCAGCATCAGCATCGTCAACATCAGCATCAACAACATCGTCGTCATCATCATCACCAGCAGCATTAGAAGCATCATCAGCATCATCAACATCATCGTCTGCAGCATCATCATCATCAGCATCAGCATCGACATCATCATCAGCAGCACCAGCATCAGCATCACCATCAGCATAAGCACCATCATCATCATCATATCATATCATCATCTCATCATCATCACCGTATTCTCAATCAGCATCGCCCTCATCATCATCAGCAGCAGAATCGCCAGCATCATCCTCACCACCATCATCAGCAGCATCATCAGCATCATCGTCAGCATTGTCATCAGCATGCGCATGGTAATCATCATCATCGTCATCACGATCAGCGTCAGCATCGGCATCAGCATGACCAGCATGATCATCAGCAACAGCCGCATCATCATCGGCATCATCAGCCGCAGCATCATCATCATCATCATCAGCAGCAGCATCATCAGCATCATGTTCATCATTATCAGAATTCTCAGAAGCATCAGCAACATCAGCAGCATCAGCATCGTCATCATCAGCATCGTCATCAGCATCTGCACAATCATCAGCATCATCATCAGCATCATCATCACCATAATCACCATCATCCTCAACATCAGCATCATCAGCATGAGCAGCATCAGCATCAGCATCCTCGAACGCAACATCATCATCATTATCAACATCAGCATCATCTTCATCATCAGAATCATCAGCAGCATCATCATCAGCATCAGAATCCTCATCAGCATCATCATAATCATCGTTATCAGCAGCAGCATCATAATCACCACCGTCATCAACATCATTATCAGCACCATGATCATCATCCTCATCAGCAGCATCATCATCAGCATCATCATGCTCGTCATCAGCAGCATGATCAGCAACAGCATCATGCCCATCATCAGCATCATAAGCAGCATCAGGATCCTAATCATCAGCGTCGTCAGCATCATCATCATCAGCAGCAGCATCATCAGCATCGTCATCATCAACACCATCGTGCCAGTATCATTAGCAGCATCATCAGCATCATCAGCATCATCAGCATCAGATTCATAGTGATCATCATAATCCTCACCATCATCACCATCATCATCACCATCATCAATATCAGAGTCGGCATCATGATACCAGAGAGAAATCCGAATCAAAGTCTGATTAGGGCTATAAGGCTATGGGGCTATCGGGATATAGGGCGATGGGGCTATGGGGCTATGGGGCTATGGAACTGTATGGCTATAGGGCCATAGCGATGAAGGTCTATAGGGCTCTAGGGCTATAGGGCTGTAGGGCCATGAAGCTATAGGGCTGTAGGGCAATATGGCTATGAGGCTATGGGGTTCTGGGGCTATGGGGCTGTGGGGCTATAGGGCCATAGGGCTATGAGTGTATAGGGCTATGGGGCTGTAGGGCGATAGGACCTAGGGCTATAGGGCTATGGGGATATAGGGCAGTGGGGCTATAGGGCTATAGGGCTGTAGGCATGTAGAGCTGTAGGTCTACAAGGCTATGGGGCTATAGGGCTATAGGGCTGTAAGGCTACAAGGCTATAGGGCTGTAGGGCTATAGGGATATAGGGCTATCGGGCTATAGGGCTATAAGGCGATTGGGCTATAGCGATATAGGGCTATACGGCTATAGGGCTACGGGGCAACAGGGCGCTGTAGGGCCATGGGGCTGTAGGGCTATATGGCTACAGGGCTATAGAGCTATAGGGCGATAGGGCGATAGGGCGATAGGGCGATAGGGCTACAGGCTATACGGCTACAGGGCTATAGGGCTATAGGGTTATAGGGCTATAGGGCTATACGGCTACAGGGCTAATGGGCTATGGGGCTATAAGGCTATAAGGCTACAGGGCTATAGGACTACAATGATATAAGGCGATGAGGCTATAAAGCTAAAGGCCTATAGGGGTGTAAGGCACCCAAGTACCCGGGCACTCGGGCACCTGGGCACCTGGGCACCCGGGTAGCTGGGCAACCGGGCACCCAGGCACCAAGGCGGGCCGCAGAAAGCGGTGGCAAACCTCACCTCACCATATGACTCCGTTAGGACCCCTATAGAGGCAAGCCCTGGTTGGGGAATCATCATCGGCGTTATCATCAACATCAGCATCAGCGTCAGCATCATCATCATCATCATCATCAGCAGCAGCATCAGCAGCATCATCATCAACATCCACGTCATATGATAAATCATCATCATCATCATCATCATCAGCAGCAGCAGCAGCAGCATCATCATAGTCATCATCATCATAACCACCACAATCAGCATCATAATCATAGTAATCATCATCAGCATAACCATCAGCATCATCAGCAGCAGCATAATCAGCAGCATCCTCGTCATCATCATAACCACCACCACCATCATCATAATCATCATAATCAAAGTAATCATCATCAGCATCAACATTAGCATCATCATCAGAATCAGCATCAGCATCAGCATCAGCATCAGCATCATCCTCATCAGCATCATCATCGTCCACAGCATCCTCTTCCTCTTCCTCCTCTTCCTCCTCGTCTTACCACTCCTCCTCCACATCATCATCATCCTCCAACGCCTCATCCTCCTCCTTCTCCTCCTCCTCCTACTCATCCTCCTTATCATCATCCTCATCTACCTTCTCCTCCTCCTCCTCCTCCTCCGCCTCCTCCTCCGCATCCTCATCGTCCTCCTCTTCCTCCTCATCATCATCCTCCTCATCAGCATCATCCTCCTCCTCCGCCCTCATCTTCTCCCTTCTTCCCTCCTCCTCCCTCCTCATGGCTCCTCTTCCATCCTCCATCCTCCTCCCTCCTCCATCCTCCCTTTTCCCTCCTCTCTTTTCCCTCCTCATCCTGCTTCATCCCTCCTCCATCCTCCTCCCTCAGCCCTCCTCTTCCCTCATCCCCATCCCCCCTCCACATAATACTCCTCCTCCTCCAACTCATCATCATCATCATCATCATCATCATCATCATCATCATCATCATCATCATCATCATCATCATCATCATCATCATCATCATCATCATCATCATCATCATCATCATCATCATCATCATCATCATCATCATCATCATCATCATCATCATCATCATCATCATCATCATCACCATCATCATCATCATCATCACCACCACCACCACCACCACCACCACCATCATCATCATCATCATCATCATCATCATCATCACCATCATCATCATCATCATCATCATTATCATCATCATCAGCAGCAGCAGCAGCATCATCAACATCGTCATCAGCAGCATCATCATCGGCATAGCATCATCATCCTCATCATCATCATCATCGTCATCATCAGCATCAGCATCACCATCACCACCATCATCACCATCATTATCAGCATTGTCATGATAATGATCATCATCAATGTAAGAAGCAGCATCGTGATCAACATCACTATCAGCAGCAGCATCGGCATCATCATACACAGCATCATCATCAGCATCATCATCATCAACATCATCATCATAATCATAGTCATAATCATCATCATCATCACCATAAGCATCAGCATCGTCATCTTCATCAGCATCTCCACCACCATCACCATCAGCATCAGCATCATCACCATCACCACTATCATCATCATCAGCAGCATCATCATCATCAGCATCATCATCATTATCAGCATCATCAGCATCATCATCATCCAATTCCTCATCCTCATCTCCCTCTCTCCTTCTTCTCCTCCTTCGCCTCCTCCGCCTCCTCCTCCTCGTTTGCCTCCTCCTCCGCCTCTTTCGCCTCCTCCTCCTCTTCCTCCTCCTCCTCCGCCGCCGCCCCGCATCCGCCTCCGGCTCCGCCTCCGCCTCCGCCTCCGCCTTCTCCTCCTCCTCCTCCTCCTCCGATACTCCGCCTCCTCCTTTTCCTTATCCTTCTCCTTTTTCTTCTTCTCCTCCTCCTCCTCCTCCTCCTCCTCCCCCTCCTCCTCCTCCTCCTCCTCCTCCTCCTCCTCCATCCTCCTCCGCCTCCGCCTCCACTTCCCCCTCCTCCCCCTCCTACTCATCTTCCTCCTCCTCCTCCTCCTCTCTCCTTCTCCTCCTCCTCCATCCTCCTCCACCTTCGCCTACTCCGAATCCTCCTCCTCCTCCTACTCCTCATCCTCCTCCTCCTCCTCTTCTTCCTCTTCCTCCAACTCCACATCCTCCTCTTCCTCCTCCACCTTCTCCTCATCCTCCTCTCATCCTTCTTCTCCTCCTCCTCCTCATCATCATCATCCTCCTCTTCTTCGTCCTCCTCCTCCCTCCTCCTCCTCCTCCCCCTCCTCCTCCTCCTCCTCCTCCTCCTCCTCTAGTCTCCTCTACTGTTCCCTTCCCAATAACTCCCTCGCCGTAGCGCCGCGCGCATTCGTCTTAAAAAAACTTGCAGCAAGCTGAAGGATGGAGGCCCATTGCTTTTCAAAATGTCCCTATCGCCTGAGCGCCGCACACATTCGTCTTAACATGTTGCAACCGTTTCAAAGTTTTCGCACGGTTGAAATACTAGAAGCGGTGTTAGGATTGGCCTCGACGCATCAGTCACGCTGATTCGCGGTATGAAGTCCCAGGAATGGTGTTTTGACACGATTGGGCGTCAGGACGCAACAGGTACTGAAGTCCCACGACCCTCGGCGACGACGTCGGCAGATTGAGCGTTCCTGGTGGCTCTCGTCGCCATTGCCGGACGCAGCTCGACAGACTGGACAAGATGGATCCTGGAAGGGTTCGGACTTGTTTGTGCGGATTTTGATTGGCAGGTCCACCCTTCTTCGCCACATACATCACCTCCAGCCCCCCGTGTCCCTCACCCCATCACCCCCTTCTCCCTTCGGACGACAGGAGTCACATTACTGCTCACGCCTGGTGTATTAGCGAAGTGGGCTTGAACTCACCGATGAAGTATTGTCTTTGGAGCCCGCTCGATGAGAGAAGCCATGTCGAGATGAAGCTCACTGCCGAACCGTAATGCCAGTGAGCTAACATGAGATATCGATGGCACAGTTCGGATGATGTAGTAGAGAGGGGCGCCCCGTCTCAAATTACGGAGTGGGCCAAAATAACAGGGGCAATAAAGCATACACATGTACAGCATAGGTGTTCGTCAATTTGCCTTTTTCGAAGCAAAACATCAAGCCCAATCACAGCATCAAGGACAGTATACGTTCAGTGTTGCTTGCAAGGTCACACGGCAAGCCAGTTGGTCGATTCGCAACGCAATCGGAAACGGTTTTGCTCGGGCGGT
>CAUYUJ010015724.1:305776-316214 GCA_963575745.1 Prorocentrum cordatum
TCATCATCATCATCATCGTCATCATCATCATCACCATCATCATTATATGAATCACCATCTTCATCACCCCATGTTCCCTCTCCATCCTCCATCCTCCGTCATCCGCCTCCTCCTCCCCCACGCCTGCGCCCCTCCGTACTCCGTGCCTATCCTCCCCCTCTGCTGCTCCTCACACTCCCTCCTCATCCCTCACGCCTCGTCCCTCTCCCCCACGCCTCTGCTTGCATCCGTCCTCCTCCTCCCCATCTTTTCCTCTCCTCCCTCACACCCCTCCTCCTCCTCCTCCTCCTCCTCCTCCTCCTCCTCCTCCTCCTCCTCCTTTTTTCCTCCTCCTCCTCCTCCTCTCCTCCCTCCTCCTCCTCCTACCCATACTTCATCCGCGCACCGCCAAAGTGCTGGACGCGCCGCCCGTCAGTTTGCCCCCCCTCACTCCCCATCCGCCTCCTCCCCTTCCCCCTCCCCATCCCCCTCCTCCGCTTCCTTCTCCTCCCCCTTCTCATCCTCCCTCCTCCTCCTCCTCCTCCTCCTCCCCCTCCTCCTCCTCCTCCTCATCATCATCATCAGCAGCAGCAGCAACAGCATGTTTACAGTCCTCCCATGAGTTCTTAGTAACAATAGATGTTGCTGTTGCACACATACACATTCAGTTTGAAGTAGCTAGCTTACTTATGAGTACCGTCCAGAGTTGTTGGGTCCTCGTCCTGAGTTGCATCCTATTTGCTTGCAGAGTTGCACTTGTTCTAGGACATGTGATAATCTGCCTTCCATACTCATCCGTATTGTTACTGTGCATGTTGATCCTTGGCCTGATTTAGGCCCGAGGAGGCTCTTTGGCAGGGGACGTAATGCCCGTGGTGTGCTGCCAGACGTTGCACACCAGCCGTTCCAACGCGGCGGAGAGCGAGGCCAACGGAAAGGGGGTTGGGGTGAGGAAGGGGACGAAGGGGCAGGAAGTGCAGAGGAGCCGTTCCAGAGTTTGTCCTTCTCTCATCTCGATTATCTTCCAAAGCCTAACTGTTGCCTACCAAGCAGCTCAACCCAGTGTTCCTTCTTATAGGCAGGGTTGTATAAAATGCCAAGTACAGGTACGATGCCCAATGCAGCGAGTGTGGACCCCCCCCCAGTGAACCAGCCGTGGCTCACTGCCGTCTCTTCTACCCTTCTTTGCCAGTCACGAGTTGGAGACCCAAGATATATGAGAAGACCCCAGCTGAGTTCCTTTCAAGGGTTGTCTGTTGGCTTGGACGGACGACTGACGGACAGAAGCATAATAATAAGGCCCATATTATTACAGCGCACTTCGTACGCTGGGCCCAAGAAGGCTTCCAAGATCCATCAGAATACATACGTCTTAGACAAATACGATGTTTGTTTGGAATTGTTTCTATGGGCTCAGCATGGTACAAGCGTTGTTCTTCTTCCAGAAATATAGTGCACAAAAAACATACATACGTGTTCTGTTACGTGCGTGTAAGCCCGCCTTGCAACATGCCCTTCTCACGAGACAATTTAATACGCCCTCTTGGCGAAGCTATGTACAGCAGTTGCACATTGCATTGTGGGAGCCTGAGAGAAAAGACAATCCTGAATGCATGCTCTATGTTGCAGTTTCAACGGAGACAGGCGCATGCTACCTTGGCAAAGCCCAAGGAAGGAGAGAGGCCAATAAGAGGACATGGTATGGACCAGCACGGAGATTCCGTGAACACTTTGAAGCCTCCTTCCAGCAGAAGGGTAGCCAGATACATAGACCCAGATATAAAACTTGGGGGAGCACAGCAGCATGGTCCCTTTGCTCTTTGCCAATTGCATTTAGCACGACCGACCGAATTCTTAGATTTGAAGACCTATGTATCCAGATATTACATCCCCCGTCACAACGTGCAGCGCCCAACCCGAGCCACAAAAACCAGCCCCAATCGAGACGCCCATATAAGTGGCAGCGAGTTAAGCCTGGTGTGGACAGGGAATGTGCGCTTAATCTTGTATCAGGAATACAACATAACAGTGAGCTTCGTAACAGATTCTAGCAAAACAAATGTACGTTTGATTTGCTCGTTAAGTATTGTGTTGAGAAGTACGGTCTCTCAAAAAAAAAAGAGTTGAAGCAACAATGTACTTACGTGGATATGAAGCATGGTTGGCCATATATTTATCCCAGCACGGCACAAGACTCAATTACCACAGAATGTGGCGCCACGGGTACGTGGTGGACTACTGTCTTAAAGTGTGGCAAGAGTCTGCTAAGTTACAATATGAACAATGCCAATGTGCAAGAGGAAAAATTGAGAGATTCCTGCACTCAGGGAACCTGTTGTCAAGATATGTGTTCTACATTCGCATACCGCATGATAGGCCAGCCGTCATACGTGCCATGCGTGATGTTGTACACACTTATTTACAGCAGATTTGTGCTAAGCGTCCGCTTCTGCTTGCATATTTTAAGTCCAAAGTGCGAGTGGTTAGTGCAGCCATCCCAAGATTCAGTGAACCTATCACGCAGCATAACAAAGTTGCAGCTGCTTTCTCAGTGCCATTCTATCGAGAGATACAAAAAAAACCTGAGTTCCAGCACAAGCTTGAGAAAGCCATTGCGTGGTCAAATTTATATTGGAGCCTGCCAGAGGTTCCAAATGACCACAAGCTTTGGACAGAGCTTGATCAGCAGTTGCGAGTGCATTTTTGGAAGCATCAGATTGTCGGCAAGTTTGGCCGACTTGTGGACGTTGAACAGTTGCGGGAAAAATGAATGCATGCGTTGTTCACACTTGCGCGTGAAAAACAAGAGTTTGTTCCCAGCTCCGGTGCCACTGCTGGCAAGATGCCAGCTCCAGAGGTTGCTTCTGCAGGAGAGAAGGCAGATACGCCTACCAGAGCCCCACTTGCATGCATCCGACAGTGCATCCTTGAGGAGTTCGAGGGAGCAGTCTGGGTGGGAGTTGACAAAGACCCACATCGGAGAGCAGGTGCTTCATGGCAGTCATACCTCATCCTTCTCGGAGAGACATTCCTCAATGATCCAATACATTATACATATGTGCCAAAGCTCACAAAAAAACAAGTGGCCAAGCAGCAGCGTAAGCGTGATAAGAGAATGGTTCCGAAACAGTTTCGGAGCCGACTGCAGGCCTCACCTGATGACATTGCATCAGCATACCTTACATATAAAGGCAAATGTTTTTCACATGAGACGGGAATGTTGGAATGTTGTAAACCCCATGCACATGTGCGTGAAATTGTATCAGGGATACGTGCCACACAAAAGAAATTCATACAACTTGCAGCAAGAGCAGTTAGACTTGCAAAGAAGTATTCAGGTGATTTCACATGGACGATATGGTCCCCCCAGCAGTTGCCAGCACTTATTTCACAACGTGTTGCTAGGCTTAAATATGTTGTTCCCAAATATGAATGCTGTTGTGCCAGATGTAAGAAGCCCAAACCACCAGTTAGGCATTGCAAAGCAGATGCATCGCAGTTCTTCAAAGATGCAAATTTTGAGAGAGGTGCCCATCGAATTGTTGACATGCTTTCTAGAATCACAGCACAGAAAGGTGCGAAAGGGATTGCGATCAGAAGAGGCCGAAAAGCAACAGGATACCTGGTATGCCCAGGAGATAAGATCAAGGCCCAGCACGTATACATATCGTTTGCACACATCAGGCGTGCACTCATGTACATTCGTGAAGATAAGTACTTTGCAGTTGGAGAATCCATCTTTCGAAGAGAGAGAGGATGGGCCATGGGAGCCCCGATGTCAGAGCCAGCGACCCTGGCAGACCTGGGAGAATGCATCAGACAAGTGTACCTCTCTCCTCCCCTTGCTGCTGCTGTCGGTCTCGCGTTTGGAGGCATGTCAATACATGATGTTATCCAAGGCTTGTTGTATGTTGATGACAGTTTGTCCATGTCGAAAGTTCTGTGTAGCAAATGCCTGTTTGCATCTATATGTAGAATGTTTCCACCAGACATGGGTTTCACAGCTGAAGGTCTCCAGTTACCCATTGAATACCTCCAGTTACGAATTGACCCAAATACGTGTGAAGATTCGAATCCCAGTAGACAGTCATATGTATGTAATGCTTTCTCAGTTAACGATGCCTTTGCTAGAGGAGAAGTTGATCAACCAAAGGTTGCTAAGTTCCCAGAGTATCTATCCTGCCCCAGGAGCCTCCCACAAAGATTCATCCACCTTAAGGTGTGGGAAAGAATCATTAATTTTAACTTTATGGCTGAAGGGAGACCTGAGCGTGCGAGGGAAGCGACTGTTGACATTGTGTGTGAATTGTTTCGTCTTGGATGGCCCCCAAAAACCATCGGAGCAGGAATGTGTAACCTTCCCCGGTGCCACTCGTCGGCCTACATCCTGGTTGTTAGGAAGCTGGGTAAGCTGCTCCGAAAAAAAGGCACAGTCCTGGAAGAATTGCGAGATGCGAAGGGGGCAGCCCAGTTGGTGCACTCAGTCGTTTCTGCCCTGTACGTTTCTTTCTGAGCCCTGGGTCCAAATCCGTAGCCCTCTCGGTTTGAGCATGATGTTGATTGCCTCATTCCACCTCGCGGTGATCCTTTCCACCAGCTGCCACCAGTGTGCAGTCATGTCGTGGCGTGACAATGGTGGTGGTGGGCAGCGGCCGAAGTTCATGCCAGGCCAGTCCCAGAACCAGCAGAAGTACCAGAACCAGCAGCAGTACCAGCAGAAGTCCCAGTACCAGAACAACTACAGTGGCCAGGATGCGTATGTCCAAGGCGCTCTACAAGAAGTGCGCAAGGCGAACGAGGCGTTCCAAGCACGAGAAGAGAAACATGCTGCACGACAAGAAAAGAAAAATTTCATTACCACAGTGCAGAACACAGTTGCAGAGATGCTCGGCCTTTCGGTACCCGACAAGAAAGAAAAGAAGTATAAGAAATCAAAGAAGACAAAAAAAAAAAAAAAAAAAAAAAAAAAATGGTTGTATCTTAAAAGGTGAGAAGAAGCAACCGTTTTCGTTCCTCAAACTGGCGGGGAAGAAGATCCTCAAGGCGAGAGACAGTGACACGTCAGTTTCGAGCAGTACCACATCATCATCCTCATCCTCAGTCCAGACATTGAATTTCAAGAAAGTGCGCAGGCAGTGGCAGAAAGTGAACAAAAAGAAAACGGAGAAAGGTGATACTGAGAAGCAGCAGATACTGATGCTCATGCAGATGATGATGAACAAATCACCCACTGATGACATCCCGAGTATGCCAGTACAGCAAGCAAAACCGAATGATATGAAGACGATGCTTTCACAGATGCAGCAGTTTTTTTCAATGACAAATGGATCTTCGAGTAGTAATGCCAGCAGTGCAACGACCCCGAGAGATACTGAGTTGACGGCCCTGAAGTTGCAGATTGAGGAGCTACTCAAGGGACAGGCGCAACAGCCCAAGATCCCCAAAGGCAAGCTTCTCCTTGCGAGTGACGAGCCGCCAGATGAACCCGACCAGACACCGACCACCATTCCAGAAGCAATGCTCCAGTTGGCCAA
The DNA here is from genome assembly GCA_963575745.1 of Prorocentrum cordatum. Lineage (NCBI taxonomy): Eukaryota > Dinophyceae > Prorocentrales > Prorocentraceae > Prorocentrum > Prorocentrum cordatum. Next base: position 311,290 of record CAUYUJ010015724.1, read on the forward strand.
AGAATTATTGCCAGATGAGAAGTTCGATGAATGGCCGACGGGGAGAGACGATTGGGTAAAAAAGTTTGCCAACCTCCCCAGCATCACACAGAGTAAATTGAATGAGTATCTTAAGAGGAACGGTCTCTCGACTACGACGGGGAGAGACAAAGCATCCAAGGTGTATCAGCTCATTTCCAAGTGTGAGTCCGAGTGAGATGAAAAAACATATTAAGAGATTTCTTAGGCGCAGATACCGTCGTGCCATGCGCCTTGGAGCCATCCTCTGGCTCCCGACAGCCCTTTTGGCTGACCTACTGCAGGTGTTGCTCGCACGTGTCCCAGGGTTGCCCAGCCAGAGTGTCCCAGCGTGCGCAGCAATAATCTCGCATTCCATATTTCTTTTTGCTGCTGCTTTCGTCCATGAAAGGACGCGGGTGGGTGCAGCAGCAGCAGCAACAGCATGTTTACAGTCCTCCCATGAGTTCTTAGTAACAATAGATGTTGCTGTTGCACACATACACATTCAGTTTGAAGTAGCTAGCTTACTTATGAGTACCGTCCAGAGTTGTTGGGTCCTCGTCCTGAGTTGCATCCTATTTGCTTGCAGAGTTGCACTTGTTCTAGGACATGTGATAATCTGCCTTCCATACTCATCCGTATTGTTACTGTGCATGTTGATCCTTGGCCTGATTTAGGCCCGAGGAGGCTCTTTGGCAGAGGACGTAATGCCCGTGGTGTGCTGCCAGACGTTGCACACCAGCCGTTCCAACGCGGCGGAGAGCGAGGCCAACGGAAAGGGGGTTGGGGTGAGGAAGGGGACGAAGGGGCAGGAAGTGCAGAGGAGCCGTTCCAGAGTTTGTCCTTCTCTCATCTCGATTATCTTCCAAAGCCTAACTGTTGCCTACCAAGCAGCATCATCATCATCATCATCATCATCATCATCATCATCATCATCATCATCATCATCATCATCATCATCATCATCATCATCATCATCATCCTATTCCTCCTCCTCCTCCTTCTCATCCTCCTCAAATTATCCTTGGCAAATGCCGCGGGGAGCCGAGCGCCGCGGAAGCCCAGGCTGGCCCGCGCAGGAGACTGCGGGGGCGAAGAGAAGGACGAGTGGGAAGAGGAGGGAGAGGAAGAGGAGGAGAAGGGGGAGGAGGAGAAGGAGGAGAAGGAGGAGGAAGAAGAGGAGGAGGAGGGCGTTGTGGTGGTGGTGGCTGGCCATGAAGGCAGGTTAGAAGAAGTCCTCATCGGAGGCCTCCGAATCATTGTCGGGGCCTCCTCTGCCGCCCGACTGGCCGAGCACCGTCATTCGGTCCATCTCGGCGGCGCGTAGCCCAAAGGCCGCAAGGACTGATGCCGGGGGCAAACCGAAAAACCCTGCCGCGGCGGCCCCGCCAACGGCGGAGCCCGAGCCCGCGAAGGGCTGAGACTGATCGTCCTCGAGCTCAGCCCTCTCTTCAGCACACAACGAAACAGGTTGGCTGAGCTCGAGGGCCTTCGCTGAGCGACGATAGTGGGCGTGCCTCCCCCGCTTGATGAAACGCGGGAGGGACTTCACCTTCGGGCCCGCTGGTTTCCGCTCGCAGCGAAACAACAGCAGCCCGCCAGGCTTCCCCGAGGTGTATCCCCCGTATCTGAAGCGGAGAAGGATATTGCCATGCTCCTCGGACGGCCCCTCGGTATCACATCTGAGCAGGCCATGCCCTCGGAAGTAAAAGCATTCAGGGCACCAACAGCCCACAGCTCATCGTCAACCCCGCCCTCCTCCACGACGACACCCGACGACGGCCCCCCCTCTCCTTCATTACTCTCGGGGGGGGCGGCAGCTCCGAGGGTCCGCGCTCCTCGGCGGCGACTCCAACAGTGTCGCACCTGCCGCCTCGCTGGCGAGCCAGACCTCCAGCCTGCCCGCCCACCCCCCCTGCTCTTGACAAAGGATCTTGAAACCTCTGATCAGACTCGCATGTCTTCGGTGACTCCATGCATCAGGGCCCCTGCCTTCGCACGGCGGTCTGCCGCCCGGTTGGCTCTGAGCCCCCACCAGGTCGTCGCACCACTCTCTACGTCGCCACTGCCCGCGTGGGCAAGCGTTTCGTAGGCAACAAAATCTTCTCTCGAAAACGCAGCCCAGAATGGCGCCTACATGCGCCCTATTGGGGCCCAAGCTTCGGCCCCCTTAAAGGACATCGAGCGTCGACTTGCACTCTAGATACAATTGGAAAGGCCCTCCCCCCTCGTGCGCCAACATGAGGATCGCAAAATCTGCACCATCCTTGGCCGTCTGGCGGGGGCCGAAAGACAAAGGCAATGGGCCGAACGCTGCATGCATAACACATTGTCACGCCTATCCACTTGCGCCAGCGCCAAAGTACGTCCCGCGAGGAACCCACAAGCAGGCTAGTTCACCCGCCTGACGGCCTCGACGGGCTCTTCGCGGGGCGCAAAAACTAGGGGGCACGGGGGCACACATCTAGCAAGACGCCCTCCCGCCTCCACCCGCAGCTTCAGCCGCGGCGAGAACCCGCCCATCCCGCGACCTTCGTGCGCCACACACTTGAACTGCCTATGCCACAGCGCACCTACATAGGCCTGACACAAACGACGCAACGGTGAAGCACGCAGCCCATGCCCATGCACCCTTGCTTGCGGCCGATGCACACTGCAAATCAGCGCTCTGAGCGCGCGCTGGCGGCGGCTGGACCAGCCCCTCATCTTGCCACGGTGACCTCGGGGGCCCTCGCCCCCAAGCCGCCCAGGACTGCCCGACGCCCGCATGGCCCCGCCCTGCAACAGCCCTCGAAGCTCAGACGGCGAGAGCTGGCACAGGTTCCACTCGCGCCCACCATCGCCCCTCAGGCGCGCGCTAGGCTACAAAGGCCAACCGATTCTGGACACAATCAGGCAAGCTACTTCCGAAGGCGACGAGGCGACCCCCCACGAGCGACGGAACCGTTCCAGCGCGTCAGGAGCCGACCGAGCCCACGGCAGCACCCAACACCGTCGGCGAGGGGAAACTCCCCCACACAGCCGAGGCCCACTGAAACACGACATGCCCCGCAGAGGCAGCCAGCGGGTCTGCCAAGACCCCTGCCCTGCACGAGTGGAGCCTGAGCCCAAGACTGGGCCCTTTAGGGGGGCCCTATGCTACGGGCAGCTGAAATACGAAAGCCGCGCATGGCCGAAAGGGGGACCCCTGTGACACTATTTCCCCAAAGCGCTGCAGCAGTAGTCCCAACCCTTTGGGCGAGGCCAACATCCGCACCAGCACTCTTCAAAATCTGCACACGCTGGCCCCTTGACTTTCAAACCTACCCTGGCGATACCTACCCCCCCCCCCCCCCCCCACGGGATCCCGAGGACGCGCCCGTGCCAAGATTCCGAACCGAGCCCACCCTGGACGAGGGAAGAATCCCCCAGAATCCCCCGAGAAGCCGAGACACGTCCAGACTACATATACACTTAGTCTTGTTCACGTCTACAGGAAGGCTCAGACGATCAAAATCCGCCAGCAGCGACTCCGCCCCCTCACCGAGAACCTGGGCCATCTGCTCCTTCCCCCCACACACCTGTACGGCAATGTCATCGACTGCGCTCCTAACCGCCAACTGCGGCCCCCCTGCTCTGCCTGCAACATCGGGCCCAAGTGAAGAAGTTTCGCTAGACAAGTTGCTCCACTGCAGCCTGCGATCACGGGCCCGCTAGCACGCATGACGCGCGGGGACATGCATATATCGCGCACAGACAGCTCAACAACCTAATCGGAAGGTTGGATCGCAGCGCCGCCTCATACAAGTGCTCGTGACCTATGCGCTCGTAAAACTTGGAAAGATCCAGCAGGGCGGAGGCCGACTCGAAACCGACCCCTTTCGAGAGACCCCCAAGGAAGTCATGGACCCACCCAGCTCGCTCACACGCGGTAGTTTTGCTGGCCCCCCTGAAGACGTCCGCCACGCGACCACGCCCCCGACGCTCGAGCATGGACTGCCTCGCCCTGGACCTAATCTCGGTGGAAAAAAAGCCAGCGCGCCGATGGGGCGCACGCCGTCGGCCTCGACAATAAAAACAACATTCGCCATGAGGAAAACAGATCCCTGTGGAAACCCTTCAAATGTGGAGAATGTCGGTCGAACGCATAGCGTGCACATTGCCGAACTCAAGTACCCACCGAGGATAAAACCCATTCCCAACCCATCCCGCACTTCCTGCCATACCCCCTGCATACCTTCAGCAGAAACTCGGGCGACATAGCTAATAAGGCTGTCTCATCTCGAGGCGCAGACCAAGTGGAGGGGCGATGGGGTCCTCGGCCCTCTACGTACCAGAGCGGCGTCCAGACATCCAGCAGGTAGCCTAACGCTTCCCGCCCACGGACTGGCTTTCCTGCCGCGCCAAGCAAAGACGTGGAACTCGCCCGCGAACGTTTCGAGACAGCGCGGGCCGCCTTCACTCCACCCTGAATCGACTCCAGCACCCGCGATCTCCACTCCTTCACGCTGTTCTTGGTATCCTGCCTTCTCTTCCGAACCACCCCCCTTTGTGGCCCTTCGCCCCCTAGCGTCGCGCCGCCCCCCACAGCCCGCCCCAGGCGCCACCCTGGGGTCCCCGGCGGCCCTCCTCGCCTCCAGCTGGGAGGTCACTGGAGCGCCTGCTACGTCATCGCTGCGTCCCCTCCCCACGACGCGTGCTGAGTCGCCTGGCCCGCCCGCGCGCTCGGGCCCCTCCTTCGCGAGACGTCGTTGGCCTGGCGGGCATTGCTATCTTGTCTCCGTCCTAGCGTGAGAGGCCGACGGGAAACTCCCCCGGCCCGCAACGCCGACCTCCCCCGCCCGCTTTCAGCTCTGTTCACGCACACACACACACACACACACACACACACACACACACACACACACACACACACACACACACACACACACACACACACACACACA
>CAUYUJ010015725.1:7500-22500 GCA_963575745.1 Prorocentrum cordatum
GTGGGCGCCGCGCCCATGTCGTCACACTCTTCACACGTTCTGTGGCCCCACGAGCTCCACCGGAGGCCCCAGAGACGACGTTTGCATGTGGGCGTCACGCTTGTTTCGACACACCCCTCACACGTCTCGTGGCCCCATGGGGAGCTTCACCCGAGGCCCAAGTGGCGATGCTCGCAAGTGGGCATCACGCCCCTTTCGACACAAGCCTCACACGGTTCGTGACCCCATAGGGAGCTCCACCTAAGGCAGCAGTAGCGACGTTCGCATGTGGGCGTCACGCTTGATTCGACAAACCCCCCACACGTTTCGTGGCGCTTGAGGGAGCTCCACCGAATTCCCCAGTGGCGACGTTCGCATGTGGGCGTCGCGCCTATTTCGGCACACCCCTCACACGTTCCGTGGCCCCAGCGGGAGCTCCACCTAAGGCTCCAGTGGCGACGTTCGCATGTGGGCGTCACGCCCGTTTCGGCACACCCCGTCCAACTGGCCACGTTCGCATGCGGTTCCCCACGCACTTCGGCACACCCCTCACACGTTGCGTGGCCCCATGGAGCTCCACCGAACGCCTCAACGGCTCTATAGGAGCTCCATCGAATACGTTATTCACAACCGCAGCATCCACAACTGCACATGTTTGGGTTCTTCGCCAGGCTAATGTTTTTTTGTGCTGATGGTGGGTTCTTAAGGGCTCCCGGGGATTCTTCGGGGGACTGGGGCTCTACACGAGGTATCTGAGGGTGCCGAAGGGGGGTCTTGGGAGGGGGGAGGGAGCGGATGCGAAGGTGGATGAAGCGGAGTGGGGAGGGGCCCATTGGAAGAGGGGGAGGGGGAGGAGGAGGAGGAAGAGGAGGAGCAGGAGGAGGAGGAGGAGGAGGAGGAGGAGGAGGAGCAAGGAGGAGGAGGAGGAGGACAAGGAACGAGGACGACGATGGTCAGGCGGAGTCCGAGCCACCTCCTCCTCCACCACCACGTCCTCCTCCACCTCCTCCTCCTCCTCCTCCTCCTCCTCCTCTCTCCCGCCTCTCAGCATCCTCGCCCTCCGCCCTCCGCCTTCCTTTCCCTCCTACCATCTCGACCTCCGCCTCCTCCTTCTCCTTCATCCTGCTCCTCCTCCTCCTCCTGCTTCTCGTGCTGCTCTTCCCCCCCCGAGCCCCTCCTGACCCCCTCTGGATAACAGCCTCCCCTCCCCGCCCTCCGCCCTGCTTCCTTTCCCTCCTAACGCCCTCGGGGGCACCCGTAGCATTTGCCATAGACCTCTAGTTTTAAGTCGGGCACGTCCCTCTACAGGAGGAATAGTCAAACATTAGAAATAGCCTGGGAACGATTTCTTGATGTTTGTTCAACTATTTTGGGGTGTTTGTTAAAACTATTTTTTCTATTTTCCGTCCAAGATTCCCCTGCACGGGGACAGGACCGACCTAACCATAGACTCCCAGTTATACACGGCCGGGAGCTTTGGAACCAGGTGTCGCGCCACCAGTTCTGGCCCACCGCGCTTTTCCGCGACACGCCGACCACATCCTCGTCCCCTGAGGCGACAGCTCCCCGATGCTCCTCCCACTTGCCCGCCACGCGGAGCGGAGCAACGCGCGATCCGCTCGCCAGGCGGAGCGCGCCGCTGGGGCTGCCGCTGCGACTCGCGAAGCAACGTTCCCGACCGCAGGATCCGCCAGACTCCTCCTCCTCCTCCTCATCCTCCTGCTCCTCCTCCTCCTCCTCCTCCTCCTCCTCTTCCCCCTCCTCCTTCTCCCCCTCCTCCTCCTCCTCCTTCTCCCCCTCCTCCTCCTCCTCCTCCTCCTCCTCCTCCTCCTCCTCCTCCTCCTCCTCCTCCTCCTCCTCCGCCTCCCCTCTCCCTTTCCCCCCCCCCCCTCTGCCCCTCACCCGGTCAAGCCGTGGTCCGCCGGCTCACGCCATCCTGCCGCGGATCCCGCCTCGGATCCAGAGGGAGGGGGGCAGAGAATGAGGCGGAGGGGGAGGTGGGGAGGACGCGAGAGAGAAGGATGATGAGTATCAGGAGGAGGTGGAGGACGATGCGCCAGGGACGGTGGGAAGAGAATGGGTAGGAGGAAGGGCTGTGATGATGACGAGGAGGTTATCAAGCACGTGGAGCAGGGCGGCACTGAACGATGATGCTGCTGCTACTGCTGCTAATGATGCTGATGATGATGATGCTGCTGCTGATGATGATGATGATGATGCTGCTGCTGCTTATGATGATGATGCTGGTGATGGTGATGGTGGTGATGGTGGTTACAGTGGTGATTATGCCAATTGTGATAAGGATGATGTCGATGGTGATTGGGGAGGTGGTGGAGTGATGTTTTTTATGGATGCTGTGGTCGTTGTTGTTAGGGACGGCGGCGGCAATGATGATGAGGATGCTCCTGCTGACGAGGGACGATAGTGATGGTGATGATGATGGTGATGGTGGTGGTGACGATGACGACGATTTGTATGGTGATGACGATGTTTCTGCAGTGACGAGACTGTTGATGCTGATGACGACGACGATGACGATGGCGACGACGATTCTAATGATGCTGATGAGGATGAAGATGATGATGATGACGATGATGAAGGTTATACTGATTATGGTGATGATTATTCTGACGATGATGTTGATGATCAGGATTATGACTTGATGCTGATGAGGGTTATTTTTGATGATCGAACGTTTGACATGGATGACGGATGTGATGATGAAGACGGCCACGATGACGATGACGATGCTGCTGCTGATGATGATGATGCCGATGAGGAGGAAGAGGATGATTCTGATTCTGACGATGACGATGTTGCTGATGGTGATGCTGATGATGACGTTGCTGCTGCTGATCATGCTTCTGATGATGATGCTGCTGATGCTAATGATGCTGCTGATGATGATGATGCTGATGATGATGATGATGATGATGATGATGATGATGATGATGATGATGATGATGGCGTCGACGACGACGACCACGACGACGAAGACGACGACGACGATGATGATGACGATGATGATGATGCTGTTGCTGCTGCTGATGAGTGTGATGATGCTGATGATGGTGGTGGTGGTGTTGATGATGATGCTGGTGGTGGTTGTGGTGGTAGTGATGATGCTGACGATGATGATGGAAGGTTTATTCGGCGCAGCGCGCAAATTCCTGAACAAGCCGAGGCCCGAACCGCTCAGTGCCCACCTGGGCTCCGCAAGCATTTCCAGAGACGCTTCTCTGTCCTCCGCCGGTCTCCGCAATGCTTGCTGATCGCACGCGAAGCTAGACAGCGGGTATCGCCAGCCAGTGAGCTCGAGGACCCCAACCAGCTTAGCGCCTGGCGCGGATCGCCACCCCACACGCCGAAATATGGCCGACGCGTCCGCATTTTTTTCTGTTCCTTCCAGCCTTAGGCAGGGTCGAACAGTTTAACGCAGGACCTTCTTCTGGGCCCTTTGCATCTGGGCAAGCTTTGAGGAGCCAGGTGGCAGACCTTGCTGCACTTTCCTCAAGTGACGCTTGCCATGCTGATTCAGCTGGGAAGTGCATACTTCCGCTAACTTCCTGACAGTTTGGGTGGCCACGCAGCCACAAGACAGACAAACCGTGCTCCCGAACTCCTTGTGGTAGGCCACGGTGTGGGAGCAATGCAAGTCAATGCCATTAACTGTGCTTCTCGTGGGCACCAAAATCATCCCTTTAAATAAGCCATGGTGGCAAGGGGTCGCTAAAAACTTATCCGCCAACCTGTATGGCGCACAAGCTCCACAGCAATGACAGCGGACCTGGGAACCTATCCCTCGCACAGGCTGGTTAGCAGTCAGCAGCAGTTGGATCTTGATCTCACGCCTCTTGGGCTTCAAAGCCGGCTCGCTGGGCGCTCGCTTCCCGTCAGCTTCAATCGATGCTAATTGACTGTGGCCGAGGTGCTGGCGAACCTGGAAAGCAATCGCTTGGGCATGCGACCTGCTGTCACTAGCAGCAATAGAAACACGAACGTTATCTGCCTATTGGTTCGCTATTCGGTCGGCAAAATCATTCAAAAGGAGAAACAAGGGGTCGGTTCCCAGGTCGCTGATGTCTTCTACCTTCCTGTGGCTCTCTACTTTGGCTAGCACGATTCCCCTCGACGGGTGCCGGGCCAACACGTCTTGGACACTCTGCCACACATTTGGGTGAGACTTCGGAAACATGCCGAGCCGAACTTTATTTTATTTCTTCACAACATACATGGAATCTGTCACACAGAAGCCGTCTGCAACAGGGTGGTCAGCTTTCAAGAACTGCAGGTCTCTCAACGCTTCCCCCCTGTTGACCGACTGGCGCCATCCATGCACATTCCCAAAGCTCACCGCGTGGGCCTGGAGCTCTCTGGGGCCATACTGTCCGCCGGCTCGGAGGCCCTTAAACACAACCCATGACCAAGCAACCCTACGGAGGGCAGGGTCCTGTGTGTCTGGCCCCCCCCCCACTAGCGTCGCCGCGTCGCCCCCTCCAAACAAAAAGCCGTCCACCATAGCCTCCCTCAGGTCCCCCCCCCCGTAGGTCTGGAACTCTTCGCCTTCGGGGGGAGGGGTCACGGCGGTCCAGCTGCTTGGCGTCAGCCCTCGCAGCCGGAAGCTTGGATTGCTCTCCCAATCCGCGAGGGCTCGCCTTCTCACGAAGTCCGAGACCTTGGAGAACTCACGATTCTTCGGACAGCTCCAAGCACAGTGCACGCCACACTCCACCAGCTCCCCACATCTCTTACAGGAGCTGTCCTGGGTGAGACCACACTCTTGGAGCCTCGCGCGTGGCCAGCTGTTACCAGTAGCCACAGCCGGCAATAACCCTCTCCATTCGTGCCTACCCTTCTTGGCCAGCGACCTCATCTGACATTTGAAATCGTACAAGTCTGGTGCCAGCTCTAAGCCTGACCCGTTCCACGAGTTGGCTGCAGTAGCTTGCCAGAGCTGGCGTTCCTTGCTTTGGGCCAGAGCCTCGGAAAGATCGGCGAGGTCAACCTTGCCTCGCCCGAGCTTGGTTTCTGAGATCGCGAACCGCTCACCCAGGTCACTCTCCCAAGCCCAGGGTCCCCAAGGTTTCCAACCTACATCCAGCAGAGTGGCGATCGTGACAGCCACAGGAGTGCCTACGCTTCGGCATCTATTTCCTGCTGTCTTGGGTTCCAGCTCTGCTGGGACTCTACGCCAAACTTGCCTAGTCACTAGTCTTCTCGGCGTCGAAACCAGCATGGGTTAAAATCTGAAACCAAGCCTCGATCGTGTCAAACATCGCAAAGAAGGCTGGGTCTCGCTGACCGTACCCTAGGGCTAAACATGTGGTCAGGCACCTACCCCCCTCAGAGACTCCCCCCCAGTAAATCTCCCCGGCGCTTTCCGCCAACCAAGGACAACATTGGGTAAGATACCGTGGACCTTATCTGAATATCTAGCTTTAGAAAAAACAAAGTTCAAAGCCATCTTTCGCGCCCATTTCTTGCACAGTCTGTTGCCTTTAGCCAGCTTGCCCAGCCTTTGCAACCTACGGTTGGCACCAGCCCCCCTGTTGGCCTGCTTGGATCGCGATGCCTTCACCTGGCCTCGGTCAATACCTAGATCTGCTGCTACTCGCTTGGTCTGCACGCGGATGCCTTGCCCGCTGAAGAAATCCTTGAGCTTCACGGCCAACGCCCATGACGAGGAGATGATGGCCGATTTCGGAGCAATCTGCAACTTAATCGCGCGCAGGCCTTGGGCCAATTCAAGGCCCATTTTCGAGAACTCAGCAAAAACTCTGTCACTGTCTCCACACATGCACTGCGCAATGTCGTCTACCCAAGTGTGCAGTGTTGGCGAGGGCCTGGCAGTTGCTACTTTTCTGCAGACGAAGTGAAGGGCCACCCTGCCTAAATCCACTGCACCACTGCTGCCTCGGATGAGGGACATACCTGGCTGCGCAGTTAGTGAAAATCCTGCAGTCTCTCCCAACAACCTGGTGGCCATCTGGACCTGGAGCTCCAGGGCCACACAGCGCGGAGGAAACTCAAGTTCCAAAGCGTGGTCCAGAACCAGGTCCCAGCGGAGACTATCGTAAACCTTTCACATCTCAGAGCAAGCTAGCACTCTGATGGTCAGGCAGGGAAGAGTGCGTTGCTTGTTCATCTCTGAACAATCTCAAAATGGCAACTTGCAGTGCACAACAGCCCGCGAGGGCCGTGTCCAATGGCCCCGCTCGCTCCTTAGTTCAGCCCGCGCGGTCCGAGGTTCGCAGTCGCCCCCCAAAACGGACAACCCAGGCCATCGGGCCGTCTTGGAGCGTGACAAGCGCCGCCAGGGCCTGCCGGGGCCAACGCACTTTCTGCTCGACAAGCGCATCAAAATCAGCTAGCTGCTGCAGGCCCAACGGCGGCAGCCACTGGAAATCCTTCTTAGACAGCCTATCTACACCTGGGGCTTCTTCAGCCAGGGCCGAGATGACCCTACGGAGCCAATCGGCTCCCAGCGGGGGCCTTGGGTTCTGCTTGGCCCTCGACTGGGCCTTCTGCCAAAGGGCCCGAACCTTCGGAAAACTAGAGCTGTCTCATGCCCACTTGCCTGCCCAGATCTTGGCCTTGACAGCCATTCTCTGGCAGGAGTCCCTAGCCGTCTCCCCTCCAGCCCGAACCTCCCCGACATGCGCCTGCTTGTCTCTGATGCGGCTATAGAGGCCTCGGCCTCCAGCCTGGTCCTGCTGCATGACCCACTGGTGGAAACAGGTGAGAGTGTTATTCAACCGCGCGCTGGGCCCGCACCGAGTTCTGTCTAGCTCTAGTTTCGAATATTTGTCAGTCTGGTCCGAAGCCTCTCTGAGAACACGCAGGCCTCGGACCCATTCCGGGCGAGTCTTCGCTGTGAGCGGCAAGAGTGACGAGACTGGCGTTGTCGAGGCCAGGTCCCGAAGTCGCCCAAGACGTCTGCCAGGCCTGTGCTGCGATCTGCCCCCAAGGGAGCCGACCAGTTCCAAAGGTAGGAAGCTCAGGGCAGCCCACCGGTGGGCCACGGGATCCCTGGAAGTCGCAACGTGGGCACCCTGGGCCTCGGGTCGCTTTTGGAGCTCACGCAGTTCAGCTCGGCCTTGAAATCGATGCTGGTCTACAGGGTGCACTTCAAGCATAGCGAAGGCGAAACCTTCAAAGCGTGATATTCACTTGGCAAAGGCTGGTCTACAGGATGCATTTCAAGCGTAGCGAAGACGAAACCTGCAAAGCGTGAGACCCACTCGACAAAAGCGGAGCCTGCCTGCATCGCCCCAGCCTCGTCCAGGCCGAACGCGAAAGAGCCCCCCGCGAAGTTCGGCACCTCTGCTTCCCTGGCCGCTGGGTCCTGCAGCGACTCCCGCGGGCAGTTCTGCTGCTCCGTCGGGGTCGTGAGACGCTGATGGCCTGGCGCACTCTGCTGCTCGGCGACTGTCCGATGCTGGTGCTCCGCCTCTGCCTCCACGATGGGGGCGGTCGCGCGGCTGCCCCTGGCTCGGGGACGGGGCTGTGGGGCGCTCCCAGGGCTGCTCCCCGCCCCAGGGCTGGACCCAAACGGTGTCTTTTTTTGTGATCTCGTGGGCCGTTTCCGTTTCGACTTCGTCTTTTGCGGTGGCGGCGGATCCGAGACAGGAGCGAGGGAACACGAAAACACACAACGAGAACGAGAAACCAACGCTTAGGTTCAGCCCTGCCCCCCCCGCCCCGCCCAGGCCCGCACGCACGCCGCCCCTTTGCGGTAGCGGCGGATTCGAGACAAAAGCGAGGGAAAAGGAAAACACACAACGAGAACGAGAAACACACCGCTTAGGCTCCGCCCGCCCCCCCCCCCCCGCCCAGGCCTGCACGCCGCCCCTCCCGTCGACCGCAGCCCCGTCCGCGCGGCCCCTCCAGCGGCGGCCCGCCCTCCACCCCTCGTGCCCGCAGCGGCCCGAGGGGGCCCTGCGGCGCCCGGGGGGGCCCACGGGCACCGCGGAGGACGGGTCCGCGGCCGCGCCCGCAGCGGCAGCCCCGGCATCGGCAGGGCATGGCGGCTGCGCCCTGCCCCTCTCGCTGTTGGCCTCATGGGTGCACCCCGGGGCAGGGACTTTGCGTTCTGACCAGTGGCGTTCTGCGTTCTAAACAGTGGCCTTCTGACCAGTGGCGTTCTCACCTCTCGCCCTGCGTTCTGACCAGTGGCGGCGCTGCCGTGCGCCTTGCGCTGTTTACCCCTTGGGTGCACCTGGGGGTGGGGGCTTGCGATCGAACGCCTCCATCGGGTTCGCATTCAGCACCGTCTGGCTCCTCCAAGGAGTCGTCTTCCTCCTCCTCTATCTCCTCTATGCCCCAGTCGTCGTTGGTGAGGTAGCAGATCGGAGGTGGCGACTTGAATCCAATCACCTGGCGCTTCTTCAACGGCGCAGTCGTCGCTGGTGGCACAGCCTGATCAGGCTGCGCCATCTGCTGCAACCTTAACTTCCGAGTACGCTTGCTCGTGGGATCCTTCTGCTCCTTGGGCATGAGAGGGTCAACGAATCTCTCTGCCAATGGAAGTGCCCATCTGGATGCCTGTTCCAGCTTCAGCTTCAACTTGAGATGTAGACCGAAATGCACTATGCCTCCCTCATGGCATGCTGTGCCGTCCACAGTGAAGGATTCAAGGTGTGCGGATGCTCTGGATCAGCTGGCCCATTTGTATTACGTTGTCAACGTTCGTGCTTGTCAAGCCTATGCCCGCAGTGAGGTACACCTCCAGGATGGTGATCGACTGGCCTCCGATCTTCAGCTGGAACGCAACTAGGTCCTTGAAGTCTAGGCCCCTCTGCTTGGTGTCCTCTGGCTCGTCAATAATCGTGAGTCCCATCTGCTGTGTGGGCTTATTCGCCAAGTGGCTGAACGACTGGAAGTGGTAGCGCTTCAACACTCCTGCTGAGATGCCTCCTGCTCTCTTCACACCACTCGTTGGGTACGGCGGCGCAACTACCGCCTCGTAGCCCGATCTACCACATTCGTGCAGGACTTCGTGGCATTCTTCTGGAAGAAGATGCTGTTCTGGAACTATGAGGATATCGTGGTCCCTCTCCGTCAGAAGGCCTTTCGCTGGGAAGCCCCATCCAGAGAGATTTCTCATGTGCGAGCTCTTCACATGTTCGGCCACAACATCAAAGGCCCGATCCTCCTCCCTGTCCCTTGTTGGCTCGACAGCCTCCCACCAAGCCTTCCACCTCGCGCTCGAGGCGGGCCTGCTGGGGGTCCAGACTGCCGCCTTCCGCTGCAGCTGCAGGTAGAGGGGGTCGACCTCTGGCCATCTCCTGGGACAGGGATGTGGGCCGCCTCCTCTGCCGGTGCCCCACCTCCCGAGCCAGCTGCCCCGCCCGCGGGCGGTGGAGCCTCTGGCACCTTCCCCTTCTTCTTCGCCCTCTCGACAGCGGCCGCGACCTGCTCCTCGTGCTGGTTGACCTTCGCCTGCGGGGCTCCGTGCGACGCCTGGGCTGCCTCTGGAAGAGCCTTCTGCCGCATCTGCTTTGCCCCGTCGAGCATCTGGGTCCAGCAACTCGAGCCCCTCCAACTGCGATTCGAAATTGATCTCCAACTCAAACTTGCCGTCCAAGATCTGCTGCGCATCAACAGAGGCTGCCTTCTTGACTGGCAGAGCTGTGTGGGGCAAGAGCTGCTTTGCCGCGGCAATCTCCGCAGACTCTGCGCGCTGCACCTCCTCGGTGGCCTCGCGCAGATCCTTTTCTCTGCCCTCTCGAGGTCACTCTTTTGACGGATCCGCGCAGCCTCGACCTTTTCGATCTGCTTCTCGGCGCGACTCGCGTCGACGCCTGCTGCAGGCCCTGCCCTGGCTTGGGAGAGGGGGCGCGGGGGCTGGCTCCTCCGGGGTCTGCGGGAGCCCCACGCGCCGCGCCCAGGACCCTGGCAGGCAGGAGGGAGGCCAGCTTCCGAGCCCGAGCTCCTTGGCGAGAGTCTGGGGAGCTGACTGCTGGCCCCCCTCGCGCGGGCCAGAAGCAGGAGGAGGAGGAGCAATATATGATCGTCACTGAATTTGCAGCCGCGCTCGCATGTCCAACTCTTCGACTTGGGGCGATCCCGGAAGGGCTTTTTGCCACAGGCGCTGCACTCCACCATGGGCCGCCCTCGCCGACTTTCCCACCACCCTGACGCTCCCGCGTAGTGATCACGCTGGTTCGGCAGTTGTCCCCTCGACAGTGGTGGGTACTCGAGCCACAAGTCAACATCAGTACCTTTGCCTCCTCCTTTCGCTTTTTCACCCTGCACCCACGGGCTGTAAACAAACTTGGTGTGCCATGGCGCATGGCGCTGTACAACCATCTGCGAACTGTGGGTGCGAGAAAATGGTGGGGGCTGGTCCCCAAATACCTTATCAGAGTGCTGCCGGGGCCGCGTGCGCCTCTGAGGCGCCCCCAATGCCGCAATGGTCTCGTCCGCTGCTGACGCTCGGGCCACGCTACGGACTTGAGCCAAAATGGCTACGGAACGCGTCCGAAACTTCAGTCCTCAGTCCTCGAGGATCGAGGAGGAGGATGGGGGAGGACAGGGTGAATTTTGATCCGATTTCGGCGGGCTCGATCCGATTCGATTCCGATGCTCCGACGATCCGCTGCCCGTTGTTTGCACGGCGCCGCCGTGCATCCTGGCGCGGTCGATTCGAGCCGATCCCGTCTCCGTGCGTGCCGATGCGGCCCGATCCAACGCGCACTCCGATCCGATCCGATCCGGCTTCCCGATGCCATGCTGACCGACTCTCCACCATCTATCCACCCACCCCAGTTTGCCCGCCACTCCCAGTGTGGGGTGGGGGCGCCGGGGATCATTGAAAAAACATATGCGGAACCCGTCACCCCCCCCAACCCGAAATTCGGGTCTTCGGGTTGGGTTGGGTTGGTCTGGTAGGTGGTCACTTCTGGAGGAGTGGGAGGATCAGGAGGAGGGAGAAGGAGGAGGAAACGGATGAGGAGGAGGCGGAGGAGGAGGAGGAGGATGCAATAAAAACATAAAGCAAATCAACATAAATACGTAAGCATAAGAGGAGGAGGAGGGAGAGGAGGATGAGGAGGAGGGGGAGGAGGAGAGGAGGAGGATGAGGAGCAGGATGGTGCTCCTGCCGCCTGCTCCGAGGGGCCCGCGGCTCTCCCCGCCCTCTCCGTCCGCGGCGCGCGCGGCGCGAGCGTGCCGGTGCGAGGCCGCCCTGAGAGAGCAGACCACGGAGCAGCAGGCGTACGTCGTCGGCTGCCTCGAGCAGGTGGGGGTGAGGAGGAGGAGGAGGAGGCGGAGGAGGAGGAGGAGGAGGAGGAGGAGGAGGAGGAGGAGGAGGAGGAGGCGTACGTCGTCGGCTGCCTCGAGCAGGTGGGGGGGAGGAGAGTCCGCGTGTGAAGACCGCCCCTCTCTTCTCGGGCCGGACGAAAGGGGGGGATAGGGAAGGGGGGGTTTACGAAATCTGCTGCATGCAGCTGGTTTCGGCCTCACCGAGGGGCCCATTCCTCGATACATGGCCGCCTCTGGCGCCGGGAGGCGCCGGGAAAATCAGCTACGCGAGCTGATTCTCAAACCCCCACTTTGCTATCCCCCCCTTTCGCCCGGCCCGAGAAGACCGCCCCTCTCTTCCTTCTGCCCATCCATGCTGCAATCCTGTCGGCTCAGGAATCGGGCAGTCAATGACTGGACAGCGTGCCCGACGCTTTCACTCTCTCATCTCATCCTCTACCAACGGATTCGACGGTAGGTTCGACCCTTCGGTTCGTAACCTTCGTTCACAGAATCAAGTCGGCGTTGCCCCCACATGCTAGTACTATGTGTGAGTCGCCCACCAGGGGCGACGCGCGCACCGAGAAATCTTGTAGCGTGTGCGTCGTGGCGAGCGCTTTATAGCCACGCCGCTCGGGAAGCGATGTACTACAAGATGGGTATTTCATATGCTCGGAGCGGACGCGCGCCTCCAAGGATAACATATAGTACTACTATGTATTTGTGCGTCCCAAGAATGAAAAGAGGAAACAGCACCCCGACCCCCATATCTGGCGTTTGCTAAACTGTCCTGGGCGCTCACTGAATGGCCCTGCCCTGCTCGGTTCCTGCCTTGGGTGCGTGCGTTTACTCAACGGCTTCGCTGGTCGGGGTGCTCCTTCGGGGGATGGTTTTGTTGCTCCCTAGAGAAGGAGGTCGGAGGTGGTGGAGTAGGAGCTCGCGCGTCCTACGTCGTGCGTGCGTCGAGCAGGGAGGGAACATAAGGAGACTCTACGTCGTGCGTCGTCGGGCCGGCAGGGAGGCAGGCAGGGAGGGCGGGAGGGATAAGCCAGCAAACGAGCAGTCCACAGCGCAGGGAGCCGCCCGAAGACAGACCCAGGGTATTACTTGAAAAAGATGATGGCCGCGGCGAGTATCCTCAGGTTACCCGCAGCGGAACGCCAAACCCTCCTCCTCCTCCTCCTCCTCCTCCTCCTGCTCCTCCTCCTCCTCCTCCTTCTCCTGCTCCTCCTCCTCCTCCTCCTCCTCCTCCTCCTCCTCCTCCTCCTCCCATGGAGGCGATGGCCGTCACATTCGAAGACGTACCCAACCCCCTCCACGCCCATGGCAGCAGCGGCAGCGGCGAGGGCAGCGTCCGCGTCCGGACACCTTAGCCCCTGGCCTCAGCAGCGCCTCGCAGCTTGCTGGGGTCCTGGCGATCGCCAAACATCGCCTGCGCTGGATGCCAGCGGACCCAGGGGCCAGGGGCACAGTGTCGTGAGCAGCAATCACAAGAGGTGGCGGCCCCTGGTGGGTGCGATGCGACGGGCTCCCTTGGGCTTCTCTGGGGCCACCCTGCTCCACCTTTGCACTAAGATGATCTGCGCCGCACGCGAGAGAATCCGACAGGACAGCTTGCAATCGTTACTCGTCGCATGAAGCGCAGCCACTGTAACATCAGCGACTGCAACATCCTGTGCACCTAGCTTGGCAAAGAAGGCAGCCCAAGCAGTGCCCATGAACCTCAAGAGGTCACCGGTATCGGCCCCGCTCTCGATTAACCCCTCAAGCGACCTGTGCGATGGAGTCCACTGGAACGACGGCCTCATGCTGTGAGATCGGCAGGTTCGACAAATCTTGCGCCAGATCGTAGCGTGTGTCGCCAGACCTACTTCATAATTTCAGTCCCAGGCTTGCCCCTCGCGCACGAAGGACAGGTGGTCACCAATGATGGCCGGATCTCCATCCCCCGCAGCAGGGCCCAAAGGGAGAGAGCTTGGAGGCCAGCCCACCTCTCGCTACGGGGGACCGTTTGGAACCTCCAGGGACGCCTCCAAATTTGGCCCTCATAGGACATCCATCCAGAGAAATCTCCGCAGTACTCCAGCCACATCTCTGGTACCTTCTCCTCCTCCTCCTCCTCCTCCTCCTCCTCCTCCTCCTCCTCCTCCTCTCTCCTCCTCTCTCCTCCTCCTCCTCCTCCTCCTCTCCTCCTCCTCCTCCTCCTCCTCCTTCTCTTCCTCCTCCTCCTGCTCCCCCTCCTCCTCCTCCTCCTCCTCCTCCTCCCTCCTCCTCCTCCTCCTCCTCCTCCTCCTCCTCCTCCTCCTCCAAATACAGATTCACAGACGGGCTCGGGCCTGCACAGCGCGGTGCCCGAGGCTGTTTTCTGGCGCCTGTTTCGAGCGGGTGGAGTCTCTCCCCAATAGGATGCATTGCCGCAAACAGTCACATTATGCAGAGGTCCGGAGCAGGATCCCCCCCCCCTCCCCACCCCTTCCGCCCAATGCCGAAACGCCGAAAAAGAAAACGCTCACTACTAGCTCGACCCTGCCAAACCTTGTGTCCTGTGTTCTGCGAGCCGTGCCTTCACATTCCTGTTGCAATGCGGCCCTCGGTAGGGTCCGGCGTCCTCTCGCGCGCCCTCTCCAATCAACCCCGACTGTAGGAGGACACGTTCGTGGGGAGTAACGTCTGCGGCTTGTGGAGACTCCGCGAGGCCGTCTGGCACACGCCTCCAACTCTCCAGCAGCACCACCTCCATCGCCTGGCCGAGGCCCCGCGATACCATCGAAGGGCCCCGTGCGAGCTGGCCCCCCCGGGCCCTGAGGTTGCAGCACCCTTCGCAATGTGAGGTGCTTCTCCCTCGGGTCCTGGCCGACTCCGCGGCGCATGACACGTCGCAGCCTTCCTGAGAGGGCCCAGCTCGCATGGCCGACGTCGGCCCCCGCGTGGGGGCGCTCTGACCGCGAGCCGGTCCCCTGCCCCTTCCGCCCCCGCGCAGGGGAACTCCTCGGACACCGAGGTCGCCAGCACATCCTCCTGCGAGCCCGACGCCGCACTCTGAGTCTCCGAAGCCGCCATTGGTCCAAGGTGCCCAAAGCGTGCTTCCTAATGCTGCACTGTGTTGGAGGCCTGGCAGAGCTGTGGCGGCGCTGAGCCCACGGCACTGCGCCGAAGCTGTGGCGCCTGGGGCCTGCGATCTCACGCCCTGGCAAAACATTCGCGACGTGGTGCCCAGGGCACTGCGCCGAACATCATCATCATCATCATCATCATCATCATCATCATCATCATCATCATCATCATCATCATCATCATCATCATCATCATCATCATCATCATCATCATCATCATCATCATCATCATCATCATCATCATCATCATCATCATCATCATCATCATCATCATCACATCAGCATCATCATCATCACATCAGCATCGTCATCATCATCATAATCATCATCATACTCATCATCACCATCACCATCATCACCATGATGAATGATGATGATGATGATGATGATATTATCATCATCCCATCACCTTCACCAAGACCATTACCATCACCATCACCATCACCATCATCAGCATCATCATCATCATCATCATCATCATCATCATCATCATCATTATCATCATCATCACCATCATCATCATCATCAGTATCTGTATTATCATCATCATCATCATCATCATCATCATCATCATCATCATCATCATCATCATAGAGACGGGCCCTGACTCCGGACTCACCACACCACCAGCAGCTCCTGCGCGGGCGGGCTCTGCAGGCCGTCG
>CAUYUJ010015725.1:27500-35000 GCA_963575745.1 Prorocentrum cordatum
TGACGACAATGACGATGACGATGACGATGACAATGGTGCCGATGATGATGCTGCTGATGATGATGATGCTGCTGATGCTGATGATAGTAATGATGCTGCTGCTGATGATGCTGATTATGCTAGTGCTGCTGCTGATGATGATGAAGATAAGGTGAAGAGGATTATGATGATGCTGATGATGCTTATGAGGATGATGATGCTGATGATGCTGCTGCTGATGATCATGATGATGATGCTGCTGATGATGATGATGTTTATGATGATGATGCTGCTGCTGCTGATGATGATGATGATGATGATGCTGCTGCTGCTGATGATGATGATGATGATGATGAGCAGGAGGATGAGGAGGCAGAGGAGGAGGAACAGGAGGAAGAGGCGGAGGATGAGGAAGAAGAGGAGGAAGAGGTGGAGGAGAGGGAGGAGGAGGAACAGGAGGAGGTTCGTCCTCCCCCTGCTAGTTGGGGCCTGCGGCCCGAGAGTCCAATGCGGCGCCAAGCGCACTGCCGAGCACGGCAACGTGCCAAGAGTGGGCACCGATAGCAGCGAGTACCATCCAAGACCCGGGAGGGATCTCGGAGGGCCCCCGCCTCACCCTCGCGGGGACGGCCCGACCCCAGGAAGCCTAGAGACCAGAGAGCCCGACCACACACCCCACGAGCAAAGAAGCGAACGCAACCCAGACCCCAATAGACCCAGGAAGCCCCGACTCCAAGAGCTCCAGAGGGACGCGGGGGGGTACCGCGGCTCCGAGAAGAACTGCGAGGCCCCCCTTCGACCAAATCGAGGCGGGCTCCAAGCCTGCGCTCGGAGCCGAAACCATCAAGATGATTCTTGGGCTTGCGCAACACCTCCGGCCTCTTGGGGAAACTGGCGGTTGCGGTGGGTTGCTCCTGAGAGCCTCTTGGTCGCCTTTGAGGGACTTCTTGGCGCCCTTTAGGGCGCTTCATGGGGGCCTATGAGGGGCCTCTTGGAGCTCCGTCGAGGGTTCTCACGGGTCTCGGGGGGCCGAGGGCTCGAACTATAAGCTCGGGCTCCCCTTCTGGGCCTTGCTCGCGGCGGTCCAGGGGCTCTTTTGGGCCAAGCTGGAGGCCCCCGAGGCCGTCTTTGGGGCCGTGTGGGGGCTTTCTTGGAGGCCTCTGGAGCCGTCGGGGGGGATTTTGGAAGCCTTTTGGGCCGTCGTGGAGCGTCGCGAAACCGAAAAGGCGAGAACGCTAATACCTTTCAAAAG
Source organism: Prorocentrum cordatum (assembly GCA_963575745.1). NCBI lineage: Eukaryota > Dinophyceae > Prorocentrales > Prorocentraceae > Prorocentrum > Prorocentrum cordatum. The sequence goes on from CAUYUJ010015725.1 coordinate 28,732, forward strand.
CGGATTGGAAAACAATGAGTGTTGGCTCGTGGGGCCCTCTTGGGAGGGCTCCTGGAGGCGTCTTGGGGCTTGTTTGGGGCGTCTTGGGCCGTCGTCCGGGAGGAGCAGTCGGCGATTGGGGGCCCTCTTGGATAGTCTCGGGGGCGTGGGGGCCTCTATCCTCCCATGATGCGGGCGGGACCGGGCCCGGGGCATTTGGGCGGAGCCCCCTGCTTCCGAATCGACCGGGCTGAGATCTGGGTGGAGGGGCCGGGGGAGGGATGGGCATCTCACGCGCTGAGGACACCCCAATGGTTACCAGCCTGGAACATATCCCTATCCCTATGTTTGACATCACCTCACCTCGATGCCGATCTTAAGAATTCCCTCAGTTTTTGAGGGCTTATCCCTAAGATTGTCCTCGCTTTTTGCTCGCCCATCTTAGGGATAGGGATACGTTCGAGACTGGTTAAATGGGTCGGGGGCTGTTGCCGCCACGTGCGCATTGCAGTGTTTTTCCCTGGGAGGGCTGGTGGGCCTGCGCACACGGGGTAATCTGATGCCCCCTGCCGTCGTGTAACAGGCCAATGCAGTGAGGGCGGGACGCCCGAAGATGATCCAGGTTATGTCGCAAAGTGCACTTAGTCTTGTAGTTCTTGTGATGAACGGGATGGTTGGCGGGTTGTCTTTGCTCCTGGTCGGCTGTCGGTCGAGGGAGCGGGTGTCTAAGAATACGAAGCAGGGGTAGATCACTTTCCGGAGGAGAAGAACGGGTTGGGACGAGAGGCTCCCTTAACCCACCGACGCCTGGAGGGCTGGTGTAATGCTAGCTGCTGGCGTAATGATTGGATTCGTGTAGGCCTCGAGAGGGCCTGCGTCGCAGGATCTACGCTTGTCTCGAAAGCTTCGTCGGGGTGCTGCTCAGGAGAATCTTGACGGGGAGGTTATTGAAGGGGGGCAGGAGGTGGGAAGGATCTGATGGGACGAGAGCGGAGTGCCCGTAGACTAGTCTTCAGGCCATGCTGATGAGATTCGGAACGGTACCTCTTTGAAGCGCGCGTAGGACAGCAAGAAAACATGCTCCGACGCACCACTGGTTGATTCCTGTGCTGTCTTGGGTGGGTCGAGTGCCGTCTCGATGCCATCTTGGCTCGTCGTTGGGCTACCTTGGGCCATATCCATATCGGCGCTGCCTTGGACTGTGTTGACGCTCTGTTTGGGCCGCTCTGGTGTGCGAGGAAAGGAGCGGGGAAACGGGCGAGAACCGACGTGTACCTTCTGTGGGCATCCGTGGAACGTGTTCTTGGAGCCGTCGTGTGGGTCTCGGAGCGAGCTGTGGGACGCGTCGGGGCCCTCTTGGACAATCTGCCGCGTGCATGTCGAAATGCCAGAAGAGTGATTGCCGAGTGGCCTTCGGCACATCCCGCCACCGTGCCAGGGTTGCGGGTCTGAAGCCACGTGGATGGCAGACGGGGTCTCTCTCTCTCTCTCTCTCTCTCTCTCTCTTTGGTTGGCCCAAGAGGGGCTCCAGCTGAAAGGGGGTGGTGCAACAGATTTGCGGCAATTTTACTGCAAATGTATTGCGCTCGAGAATTGGATTGCGTTGTGTTGCAACTAAGGTAATGCACGCGAGAATCCAGCAAAACACTTGCGCTCCGGAATGTATTGCGCACCCCAAACCTATTGCAGCCCCACAAATCGATTGCACCAGATCTATTGCACCACCCCCTTGTCGCTGGACCCCCTTTGGGGTCAACCAGAGTCTCGTGGGAGACTTCTCGTGGGCGTTTGGGAAACAGTTGTTGAACCGCCAGGGGGCCGCCTGGAGGCCTCTTGGGCGCTTTTTTCGGGCCTCTCGGAGCTCCCTGGGAGCGTGCTGGGGGCTTCTTGGGGAGGGGGGGGGCGGTTTGGAGTCGAAGGCTCGACATGTTCGTTCGGGCTCCCCCTCTGGAACCCCCCTTGGAGCTGTCTTGGAGCACTCCTGGGCCGTCTTGGAGGCTTTCAGCGGCCTTGGGGCCCTCCTGGGCCGTCTGGGAGCCCTCTCGGGGGCCTCCTTGGGCTGTCTTGGGCGGTGTGAGCGTACACAAGGCGACTGTTGGTCCAGGGGGCCTCTTGGTGTCCTCTTGGCCTGTTCTCTTGGGCTTCTTGAGCAGTCTTGTGGCCCTCTTGGGCCGTCTGAGAGCCCTCCTTGGTGGCCTCTTGGGCCGTCTTGGGGCGATCCATGGGGCTTCTTGAGCTGTTTTAGACGTTGCGATCGCAGAAAACAGGGAACGTGCTAGACATGCAGGGTTTTCCATGCGAATGGGGCGATGTTTGCACTGTGGGGCCGTCTTGGGGCGCCTCTTAGGGCTTCTTGGAGCGTCTTTGGGGCCGCTTGGGTCGTCCAGAGGCCACCGTGTGCGTTTTCGATCGATCTTTCGGCGGCTCGTGGCCCTCCTGGACCGTCGAGAGGGCCTCTTTGTGCCCTCTTGGCCTGTTTTTTTGGGAGGGCTTCTTGAGCGGTCTTGTGGCCCTCTTGGGTCGTCTGAGAGCTCTCTTGGTGGCCTCTTGGGCCGTCTTGGGGCGATCCAGGAGGTTTCTTGGGCTGTCCTGGGCGATGTGAACGTGCAAAAGGCGAATGTGGTAGGACTGGAGGTTTTCCCATGGGAATGGGGCGATGTTTGCTCTGTGAGGCCGTCTTGGGGCGCCTCTTGAGGGCTTCTTGGGGCGCCTTGGGGGCCGCTTGGGCTGTCTGGACGCCACCGTGTGCGTTTTCGATCGATCTTTCGGCGGATCGTGGCCCTCTTGAACCATCGAGAGGGCCTCTTGGTGCCCTCTTGGCCTGTTTTGAGGGCCTCTGCCCCCCCGTCATGCGTTCGAACGGTTCCCAGGGGGATCCCCCTCCCACCAAATCGACCGGGAACGGTTCCCAGGGGGATCCCCCTCCCACCAAATCGACCGGACCGGGCTCCTGGGGGAGGGGTTTGGGGAGGGCGAACTATTTCACTCGCCGTCGAACCCCAAGGGGTCGGCGGATTTAGGATATTTTCCATATAATAGAAAATGTCGTGCAGGCGCTGGCAGCTTATCTGCCGCGCTTGGCGTTTGCCTCGCGAAGCTTGGCCAGCAGGGTAGGTCGCTGGTCATCGGCCCCGTCCCTGCGGAACGTCTGAAGCTCCACGCGGACCTCCTCCGCCTTCGCGGCGACATACTTGGCGCCCGCCAGCGCAGCAGCGCACTGAAAGCACACGTCTCAGCTGCCCTCCGCACGCTGGAAGAGAACGCCGCCCTCCTCGTCCTCGCACGCGCACTGGTCGCACACGTGGCCGACGTCACAGTGGCAGCCAACGAGCGCCACCTTGAGCTCGTGCCCCCCACTTGGGCAGCACAAGTCGCCCCTGTCGACCAGCAGCGGGAAAGCCGGAACGTCGCCGAACTGCTCCGCCTGGCGCTCCAGCTCCTCCTCCTCCCCAACTCCATGCTGGAGGAGATGTCGTAGCTCTCCACGCCACGCGACTGGGAGCTGTGCGCGGCGACCCTCATGGACCCCACGAAAGTCTCGCGGATGTCCTGGCGCAGCAGCCCGTCGGGGCGCCCCGCCGCGCTTCGAGGCCCCCCTCCGAGCCGCGCGGCGGGCGCGGGCGCACCGCGGGCCCACGGCCGCAGAGCCTCCGCCCCTCCGACGCGCGGGGCCTCGCCACGAGGCCCGCGCGCGCGCCTGCAGCTCGCGCAGCAGGGCCTTCCACGGAGACGAGGGTCGTAGGCCTAGAGGTTGACACCAACACCAAAATCGGCGGTGTGCTTCCACCGAGGGAAGATGATCCCGATCTCGGAGATGGTGGTAATATTCTGGCTTCCAAAGTGACCGAAATATTGCCACCAACACCGAAATCTAGTATCATCTTCCCCATGTGGAGGCAACCCCCTGTGTTGGTGTTGGTGCCCATCTCTGGGCCTCCCAGAGGGCCGTCTCGGCCGGTACCGCGGCTTGGGGCGGCGCGCCTCCCGCGCCGGCTTCCTGCGGCGGAGCTCGGCCACCGGCCAGAGCTCCCTGCGCTGCACCTCCGCGAGGCCGCCGCGGCGGCCGCCCGCGAGCAGCCTTCCCGGAGAGGCCAGCCTGCGAGCAGCCTCAGGTCGGTGCCCCCCTGCAGGTCGATTTTGGATGAAGCATAAAACATACCAAACAGCGAATCAAAAGCCACACACAGATGATTCAAAACATCGTCCCCGTTTTATTTCTTTAACTATGTCTGAAGATTCCTCCTGTCGAGGGACATGCCCGACTCACGAGCAGCCGAGTGCCGCGCCGAGGACCGCCTGCGCAACGGGCGGCAGGCTGCCGGTCATGGCAGCCGAGGCCCGCCCGCAAGGGGGGCGCCGCCGCGTCCCATTCCTGCCCCGATGGCTTGAGCCAAAATGGCCACGGAGGAGGGCTACGGAGGAGGGGGAGGAGGAGGGCTACGGAGGAGGGGGAGGAGGAGGAGGAGGAGGAGGAGGAGGAGGAGGAGGAGGAGGAGGAGGAGGAGGAGGAGGAGGAGGAGGAGGAGGGGGAGGGGGAGGAGGATATGGATATGGATATGGCTCTAACGCGGTGCGTATGAAAGAAAAGGAAAGAACTCCTCAGGAGCCTTTCGCACGCTTGGAGGGGTACTTGGGACATTGCCCGTCCTCCACTCTGCGGAGATAAGCCGCCCCAGTGGGGGTGAGGGTGCCGAGGCAAGGCTGGGCCAAGGAGGCCCGAAGCTGCTCGACGCCGAAACACCCACAGGAACTACAAATCCACACATTATTCTTGGCTTGATAAACCATTTTGTGAGTCTCGTGAACCCAGCCCCCCCCGATATGTACCGATTGTCCCCTCGGCACCTGGAAAAGGGCGGAGTCGACAGACTGCAGGTTATAGCACTGACTCCTGCGCCACGCCGTGGCTGCCGCTGCCGAAGCCGAGCTCCGACAAACAAGGCACGCACGGCCACTCTCGGACAAGGTGTGCTCGGACTCGAACACGGACACAACGCTGGGCGCTGGCGGTCTGGGTGCCTTGGTCTGATCACGGGCACGTGGAGCGGACGGGGACGCGGCCATGGCCTCGAGAGTGGATCGAAGCAACCTTTTTCGGACGAGCCCTGCTTCCAACTCAATCTTCCCAATTCTTGTCCTGGTATCCTGGCTGACACGCACCATACTGGCAGCAACTCCAGCAAGAGTGTCAGCGACTTGGTTGCCGATGAACATCCACATCGGCAACTTGGAATCAACATGCTGCTCAGCCTCGAGGTGAGAAGGAACCTGTAAAACGGTAACCTGTGATACATCACGTCCTTCGAGAGCTAAGCCGATGAGCTTCCAAATGCTAGCGTTGGGCCCCGAAGGGGCTGAATACTTCTTCTGAAACCACTCATTGACGACCCCGCTATTGTCGGACACGTAAACCGCGCCGCGCCTCACGGCGTCCGTCCCTCTTTGTGGCCTTCCCGGGCCCCAAAGGGAGAAGATCTGCGATCCTCCTCCTCCTCCTCCTCCTCCTCCTCTTCCCCCTCGACGACTTCCTCCTCGGCCTCTTCCTCCCTCCCCTCCTCGTGCTCGTCCTCTTTTTCGACGACCTGCTCCTCGACCTCTTCCTCCTTCCCCTGCCTGTTCTCGTCGTCCTCCCTCTCCTCCTCCTGCTCCTCGACCTTCTCGACCTCCTCCTCCTCCCTCCTTCTCAGCCTGGGTTTTCGACCTCCTCCTCATCTTCGTCGACGTCCTTGACCTCCTCGACCTCCTCCTCCTCCTCCTCCTCCTCATCCTTCTCCTCCTGCTGTTCGACCTCCTCCTCGACCTAGTATTCGACTCAGATGGCACCCTGCTAGGGCCTGCGGCACGGCGGTGGACTTCTGGTCGATAGGACCCGATGAAGCCTCAGTAGTTGTTGCCCAGGAGGGGAAAATAGACACAGACACGAAGATAGTCATGGGAAGCTATTGGATGTGGAGGGGGAGACGAACATCCAGAACCCATATATAACTATATATGTATATGTGCACAAACATGTACAAGTACACATCTGGGGATCCTGGGCTTTGTTTTGTTTTATTCGTGCCTCCCTGGGCCTCTCCAGTTACGCGCTGCTGCACATCTGCGAGGACGTCTCGAGCGACTGCTCCACTCTGCAGGGGATCCGCTATCCATCCGTGTTTTAAGTGCAGTGCACGGTGTCCTACAGTCGGACCGAGGTATAAGATCGAGGTCGTGTCGGGGAGGGTATCCGAATGTTCTTCGTGTTTGTTGGGTGTTCTTGTGCATCGTTGGGAGGGTACCCTTGGATGTTC
>CAUYUJ010015725.1:40000-45000 GCA_963575745.1 Prorocentrum cordatum
TGGGGCCATCTTGGAGGAAATCGGTCAAACAAGAGGGGAGCATTAATTAGCGTCCCCCCCCCCAGGAGGCCAACATGGGGCCAAAACCATAGTACAACCAATGATTTGGGCTTCCTCGCCGACGCCGTTTTGGCATTCGCGCCGAGGCCTCTTGGACCATCTTGGGTGCCTCTGGGGGGTCTCTTGGGGCCTCTTGGGGGTCTCTTGGGGGCCTCCTGGGGGCCTCTTGGGGGCCTCTTGGGGCCATCTTGGGGCCATCCTGGGACCTCTTGGGGCCTCCTGGGCGCTTCTTGGGGCCATCTTGGAGGAGATCGATCAAACAAGAGGGGAGCATTAATTAGCGTCCCCCCCAGGAGGCCAACATGGGGCCAAAACCATGGTAAAACCACTGATTTTGGCTTCGTCGCCGAGGACGTTTTGGCAATTTCGCCGAGACCTCTTGGAGCAGCTTTGGTGCCTCTGGGGGGTCTCTTGGGTCCTCTTGGGGGTCTCTTGGGGGCCTCCCACGGGCCTCTTGGGGGCCTCTTGGGGCCATCTTGGGGCCATCTTGGGACCTCTTGGGGCCTCCTGGGCGCTTCTTGGGGCCATCTTGGAGGAGATCGATCACAGGAGGGGGGGTGTTAAATTAGCGCCCTCTCCCCCAAGAGGCCAAAATGGGGCCAAAACTTCAGTTCAATCAGTGATTTTGGCTTCCGCGCCGGGACGCCCTGACGACTCGCGACCCCCACCCCCTCCAGGTCCATGGGGACGGGGAGGGGTAAACCCCTCCCCGAAGGGGAAGAAGGAGGGGTGGAAGAGAAAACTCCTTCAACCACCGACGCCCAGAGGGCTGGTGGGATATCCTGAAGCGTACCAAAACATTGTTCTCGGGATTCCAACGTCATGTGTCAACATGACTGCTGCGTCTTGACGATCCAGAATCGTGCCAGAACATTATTTGTGGGACTTCAACACACCGAATCAACATAACTGTTGCGCCCGCGTGCTCGTGAACCCTTCCAACACCATTTCTGGTACGTTGATCATGGGATTCCGTGAAACTCTAGCATTTTTTGCGAAAAGCACGAATGTGCGCGGCGCTAAGGCGAGAGCCACGTCTTGAGAAGGAACCGCCCTCAATCCGTGAAGCTCTTGCATTTTTAAGAGGAGTGTGCGCGGCTCTAAGGCGAGAGCCACATTTTGAAAACGACCCGCCCTCAATCCGTGAAGTTCTTGCAAATGTTTAAAACGAATGTGCGCGGTGCTAGAGCGAAAACCACATTTTGAAAACCACCCGCCCTCCATATGTGAAGCTGTTGCCATTTTTACCTTCAGAGCCATAAGTGGTGAGGAAGTCTCAAGCGAAACGCCCAGCCCGCCCTAAAAACTGGCCTCGGGGTGCGACAGGGAAAGTTATCTAGAAGGAGCAGGAATGGAGGAGGAGGAGGAGGAGGAGGAATCGGAGGATAGGAAGAGGAGGTGGGGAAGAAGGTAGCTGTCTGAAGGCGGCGCAGAATGTCTGCCTTCCGCGTAGAACTGGCGGATTATATATTTTTGCTTCCCGTTCAGGGCTGGCCAGAAACAGCCCCCGCGGCCTTGAATTGTCCGCCACTTCGGATTCGAGTCGTCGGTCCGCGAAGTCCTTCCCAGCTTTTGCTTGCCCACCTTTGAATTGACCCCCCGCCCCCCCGCCCTGAACTGTCAGTCCGCGCCCCCCCCCCCCCCCGGGCCTGCAGACAACCCGGGACTTCCATCTGCCTGCCCCGCCATCCCGCCCGCTATTGCGGTGGCGCGACGCCCGCGAAAAGTATTTTTTTATCGTCCGCCCCAACAAGTTTTTGTTGTTTAATGAAGCAGAAACGTTTGCTCCCAAGACGGACACGTCCGGTGGTGCGACAGGGGGAGCTAAATATAAGGAGGAGGGAAGGAGGAACAGAAATATGACGAAAATGCGAAAACGAAGGCGGAGGATGAGAATGAGGATGAGGATGAGGATGAGGATTAGGAGGAGGCGGAGGAGGAGGAGGAGGAGGAGGAGGAGGAGGAGGAGGAGGAGAAGGAGGAGAACGAGGACGAGGAGGAGGAGGAGGAGGAGGACGAGGACGAGGAGGAGGAGGAAGAGGAGGAGGAAAGAGAGAGAGGCGTGTGTGGAAAATTGTGCAGGCCTTGCGGCCAGTGCCACCGACCCTGCGGGGGAGGCCGGCGCGTGTGGGAGGCAAGGAATCGAAGGGGAAAGCTTCTCCTGGGGAGGGGTCCTCCCATACGGGGGGGGGCTGACAACCCCCAGGGCCCCGTCCCGACCCCCCCCGGGACCCCGCCCCTACCCTCCCCGGGACCCCCTTTGGTGCCCCCGCCCCGGGACCACCCCCCGCCTCCCCCCTCTGGACCCCCTCACCCCCGGCGGGGAAGGGATAAAAGGGAAGGGGCTTCCTTTCGACTCGATTACGGCGTTGCTCGATTTATTTTTGGTTGGGACGTTTGACGAGGAGGGCCCATGGACAGGGAGAAAAGGGAGCGGTGACGGCGATAACGACGCCGCCGCCGCCGCCGCCGCCGCCGCCACCGACGACGACGACGACGACGACGACGACGACGACGACGACGACGACGACGACGACGACGACGACGACGACGACGACGACGACGACGACTCAACCAGAATAATTTTTCACACACGCCGACATGGTTGGTTTTGAAGTGTGTGTTGGAGGTGTGTTTGTGTGGGACATTCTGGAGATTCTGGAAGGCTACCAGACCGTGTTCGTCGTCCTCCTCCTCCTCGCACCTCCTCGCTCCTCCCTCCCCCTCCTCCCTTGTCCCTCCCACCTCCCTCTTCCAGGAGGGAAGGGAGGAGAGCTTCAGATTCCTTTGAAGTCTCCCCGGCATTCTGGACGCATTCCGGGGTCGTCATTCCTCCTCCTCTTTCTCTCTCCTTCTCCCTCTCTCCTCCTTCCCTCTCGTCTTCGCCCCTATCCAGCTGCTGCTTCTCCTCCTCACCTCTCTCCCTCCTACACTTCCCTCCCCCTCCTCCTCCTCATCCTTCTCCTCTTCTCTCCTCCTTCCCGCGTCAGGACCTGAAGATCATGACGTCGACGCCCCGTGACTCCTGCAAGCACTCGCCGCGCAACTCCTGCAAGCCCCCGGCGCACAGCAAGAAGCTCTTGTCTGGCATCCGGCTCGCTGGCATTTTCACCACCAGCCTGGCGCGGGCGGTGCAGAAGGTCTGACACTGAAACATAAAGTGGAGACCCATGCCAAGAAACACCCTGCTTGCTTCCAGGGTGCCATGGGTCTCTTGGGTTTCGGTGGTTTTGATATGGAAAGCAAGACGTTCCTACACGAAAGATCCATGGATGTCCTGAGGTCTCAGGTTTGGCTGTCTTGTGGCAGGTATCTTGTGGTCGGGCCCCTACTGTATACATCACCCGTGGCGGGCTGTTTCTCAATAGTCCCAGGACTTTTTGAGGGTCGGGGGCGACGTCGGGGTGGTGTGGTGTATGCTTTTTTGTCCGTTTCTTGGGGCGACAACGAAGACTGTATACACCAGGGTCCCCAATATTTGCGGAAGACGATCAATGGAGAGGAGGCATGTTGTCAAATCGTTTGCAGATGTCGAAGACATGCTTAAAGCATGTTCACAACATGCAAAAGTCATGTTTGAAACACGTCCTTCACAGCTTTAAAACATGTCATGCGCATTTTAAAACCAATGGTCGGACTGCCAGGTTGTCCATTGCCATGGCATCCACAACCCTATGAACCAGGATCCGCTCTCCAGCGCAAACGCCGGTGCAGGGCCAGCGGCACGCATCGGTGTGTGCGTATATATATATATATATATATATATGCACATACATATATTCAGGAGGGGAAACATCACAGACACAATTCATCGTCGATTCCCAAGAAGATATGGGACACTATGGGAATTGGGGGGGAAGACGAACACCCAGAAACTATGGGAAACTAGGGGGAATCTTGTCACTCGTGTCTATTTATTTGTGTGTCCCAGGGCCCCTGCATGCACAGATCGCTCCTCGCCCCGCGGGCCGCACGGCTCTTCTCTGGCCGCCCTCGCGGAAAGAGAGCCAGGCAGACCGATGCGAATGCTCCGTCGGGCGTGTCCCTCTACCGGAGGAATATTCAAACATAGTCCTCGGGAGCCTCGAGACGGGGGTCAGTGCAGACAGGGCTCAGCCAGGGCGCCGGATCCTGCAGGATCCTGCGAAGAACACCTCTGGCTGACCCGGGTTAGCGAGCCGCTCGTGGCCGCGAGGCGGCCGCGCCTACTGGCTGACCCGGGTTTGCGAAGACCTGCGTTGCAGTTTTTTGTTCCTGCATTGCAGTTTCTGGTTTCCCGCTGACACGGGTCTGGATTGACCCGGGTCAGAAGATACCCGAAGTCCAACCATAGTCGGGGCACGATTGTTCGATTATTGTTGGATTTGGATATGTTTTGCCAGTTTTTTGTTTGTCTTCCGAAATCCGCCTGTAGGAGGACACGCCCGACCTGAAGCCAGACAGACCGATGCGAATGAGGCGTTCCCAAAATGGCCTTGCCTTCTCTCTCTTCCGCGGCGGAAGGGCGGTGGAGGGGGCGGCGGAAGGTCGGCGGAAGCAAAAAGCGAGGCCGCCTCTGCCGGCGGAAGCCGGCGGATGGGCGGCGGGAGCCTTGAGATGGGGGTCGATGCAAACAGGGGTCAGCCAGAGCGCCCGATCTTGCAGGATCCTGCAGGGCCAGGGTCGCATTGACCCGGGTGTTTGGGTGCAGGATCTTGCAGGATCTTGCCGGATCTTTCGCATTGACCCGGGTTTCGGTGCAGGATCTTGCAGGATTTTGCAGGATTTTCCAAGGCCTGACTCACCCGGGCCTGGATTGAGCCGGCGGGTCAGGAGATCCCCGAGTGCGGCGCGCGGCAGGCGGCGGAAGTGAAGGATGCGCCCCAAGACATGAAAGCGTTTGTGGGAAAAAACACACAGACTCGCTTTTTTTGGGGTGCTTTTTCCCACAGACTCGTGTG
>CAUYUJ010015725.1:47500-59938 GCA_963575745.1 Prorocentrum cordatum
TCATGTTATTTGTGTGTATCTACTTGTGTGTCCCAGGGCCCCTTCATCCACGTTTTGCTAACGGGGGTGCTGTCCATCCCCGAGTGTACCCGTGGCCACACTCAACCTCGCCGCCCGGGGTGCTGCCAGCTGCGCGACGCTCGCCGCCTCCCGTGCGCCCGTGCGGGCTCCCGCCGGGGCGCGGTCCTGCCCGGGTCCGGGCGGGGCCCATGCCGGCCGCGCGCGCGCGGCCTCGCCCGGGCCCAAGCCTGCGCGACCGAGCGAGAGAGTTAGGGCGGGGCGAGGATGAAGTCGGGCACGTCCGTTGACGTGAGGCAAGTTCAAAAATAGTCAGACGAATCGTCGGGGGACTGGGGTGTTGGGTCCTCGTTTCGAAGAGACGGTCCCCGCGTTCCTCTCCTCTCCTCCTCCTCCTCCTCCTCCTCCCCCTCCTCCTCCTCCTCCTCCTCCTCCTCCTCCTCCTCCTCCTCCTCCTCCTCCTCCTCCTCCTCCTCCTCCCCCTCCTGCCTCCCTCCTCCTTCTTCCATGCGTTTGGCCCACCCAGCACAGCGCTTCGTGGCCCCATAGGGAGCTCCACCGAAGCCCCCAGTGGTACCGCCCACATGCGTCCCCAACACCTAATTTGGCATTTTCGCCCACCCAGTACAGCGTTTCGTGGCCTCATAGGGAGCCCCACCGAAGCCCCCAGTGGGACCGTCCGCATGCGTCCCCCGCACCCGATTTGGCATTGTCGCCCGCCCAGTACAGCGCTCCGTGGCCCCATCGGGAGCTCCACCGAAGCCCCCAATGGGACCGCCTGCATGCGTCCACCATGCCCAATTTGGCATTTTCACCCGCCCAGTACAGCGCTTCGTGGCCTCATAGGGAGCCCCACCGAAGCCCCCAGTGGGACCGTCCGCATGCGTCCCCCGCACCCGATTCGGCATTGTCACCCACCCAGTACAGCGCTCCGTGGCCCCATTAGGAGCTCCACCGAAGCCCCCAATGGGACCGCCCTTATGCGTCCACCATGCCCAATTTGGCATTTCCACCCGCCCAGTACAGCGCTTCGTGGCCCCATAGGGAGCTCCACCGAAGCCCCCAGTGGGACCGCCCGCATGCGTCCCCACAGGGAGCTCCACCGAAGCCCCCAGTGGGGCCGCCCGCATGCGTCCCCCACACCCAATTTGGCATTGTCACCCGCCCAGTACAGCGCTTGGTGGCCCCATAGGGAGCCCCACCGAAGCCCCCAGTGGGGCCGCCCGCATGCGTCCCCCACACCCAATCTAGCATTGTCACCCACCCTTTACAACGCTTCACGGCCCCATGGGGAGCTCCACCGAAGCCCCCAATGGGACCGCCCGCATGCGTCCCACACGCCCAATTTGGTATTTTCACCCAACCAGTGCAGCGTTTCGTGGCCTCACAGGGAGCTTCACCGGCGGCCCCAGTGCTACTGCTCGCAGGCGTTCTCCCCCCCCGTCCAGCGCAGCGTTTCGTGGCCCCACAGGGAGCTTCACCGAAGAAGATACTCACAATTGCGGTACCCACAACTTCATATGGTTGGGTCCTTCGCCAGGATAATTTTGTTTGTGCTTATACTCCTGGCATTTACAAAATTGTTCGTCCAAATTTCGCCTGTAGGGAGGACATGCCCGACCTAAGACTAGGACAGGGATAAGTCGATCCGGAGCGTTCCGGAACGCTCTCAGAGCGTTCCAGAGCGCTTTGGAGTGGCACGGAGGAGTGAGATGGATGCGGAGCTCCTGAGTGTCTTGGCACTGGTAGGCGTAGGTGCAACTCCTTCTTGAGCAACTGCCATGACGAATTTGCCTACAAGACCACCCGCGGGTGACAAGGAGGTTTTGGGGTGGAGATGGGCACAGTTTTCGGTTCGCGATGGCCTCGCGTCGGATTGGCAATCTAGTTAGTAGCCTTCGGCTTACCCCGCCACTGTGCCAGAGTTGTGGGCCAGAGGTCTCATGGAGGGTCTTTTTGGAAGCATTTTGGAGGTCTCTTGGAGGCGTCGTGAGGTCTCCTAGGGGCTTCTTGCTTGCCTATGGTGGTATGGTTTTCGTCATATGTGTTCGCACTTTGGAGCCAGACCGCTTGGATGTACCGCATCTGTACGGCCCAAACCAATTCATTTTCCAGATAGCAAGCCTAGGTTCGCTTACACCGCCCGACCGCCTGGGTGCACACGCCTCGTTCTCGAGATGACGGATGATATTCAGATGCGCCTGCCTATTTTTGAGATAGTGATCTTTATATCTGAGAGGTTTCCGCATTTGCTCGCCGTCTTCGTGATAGCGGCGTGCTCCGTGAACAAGAAGGTGCGTTGGGTGGTCATCATCTCCCCCATTATCATTTTGGCCGTCCTTGCCAGCTTTGTTCTTTTCGAGTCGAACGCCTTGGCCAAAGCAGAGGGCTACGACATGAGTGGTCCTACTTTGCGCGAGGCGCTGGAAAACTACATCAATGATGGAACTGGGGATCTCATGCATATTCTTGAGGGCCGTCAATATCCACCGGTTTTCGGCAAGATCGAGTTGGGCCGCTATTTCAAGACTTGGCTGGCAGGCTCGGTGTTTCATGGGACTGGGCAGGATGCGGAGTATCTTCCAGAAGCCTACAACAAGGGTGACGACTGGTTCGAAGCCACACTCGGCGAGCCGATGGTGTACACCGGGGCCATCTACACGGGCCCCAACGAGACCATGTGGAGCGCCCAGCTCAAGAAGCTCGACTTCATCGCTCACGCCTTGGGCGTGAAGCCAGGGGACAAGGCAATGGATATTGGTGCTGGCTGGGGGCGGCTGTCCAACCACTTGGCCAGCAAGGGCGCGGACGTCACAGGCGTCTTGATGGCCAGTGACCAGAAGGCTTACGCTGACAGGATGACCAAGAAGGTCGGACACGATGGCAAGGTCAACATTCTTCTGCAGAATTTCTTCGATCTTGACATCGCCCCCAAGACCTTCAACGTCATCTCCTCTGTGGAGATGGCCGAGCACGTGGGCATCAGGAACTACAACAAGTTCCTGACAAAGGTGCACGACCTCCTTGCGGACGACGGCACGTTCTACCTCCAGGTCGCTGGCCTCCCGCGAGGTTACGCGAAAGGCTACAACCACTATGAAGACCTTGTCTGGGGCATGTTCATGGACGAGCATGTCTTTCCCGGAGCAGATGCTTCTTGCCCGATGGGGTGGGTCGTTACCCACCTCGAGCAGGCAGGCTTCGAGGTCCAGAGCGTCCACAACCTCGGCGCTCATTACTCGAAGACCCTGCACCACTGGCAGAGGCTCTGGGAATCCAAAAAGGATTCAATCGTGAAGGTCTACGGTGAGCGTTCTTGGCGACGGTGGCGTGTATTCTTGGCGTGGTCTGTCCGTATTGCTCGGCGTGGTGGGAGCACGGTGCAGTTCATCACCGCGACCAAGAGCGGCAACGAGAAAGCGCGGATTGCTGCACAGGATCGATTGTTGCCAGGGCAGTTCCAGATTCCAAGCTTCCCTGCGAGTGGCCCTGGTGGCGGACCTGATGACTTCGTGGAGCCCTAGGCTAGGTCCTCGAGAACCAGAATCGGGCATTGCATGTTGCTACAAGGAGAGGAAGCAGTGATCTGAGCATGTCCAGTGCGTGTTGTATTACCAACAGCGAGCTGTTATCGAAGACGCCCATGGCGACCCACCGCCGTCACCTGTCCTGCGCTTTGGAAACGCCTGTGTGGCCAAACGTTGGGCCGACGTCTTGTCAGGCTATTGGTCTACGTGTTCCCCCAGCCGTTGTGGAGATTCTTGGGGGACTGCTCCTGGAAAGAAAAGACAGGAGGAGGAGGAGGAAGAGGAGGAGAGGGAGAAAAAGGGTGAACAGCAGGAAAAGGAGACGGCCTCTTGGTGGCCTCTTGTTGGCCTCTTGGGGGGCTCTGCAGGCCCCGAGGGGAGCTCTTGGCCCTCGGAGCCGTCTCGGGGCCTTCTTTG
Organism: Prorocentrum cordatum; assembly: GCA_963575745.1. Lineage (NCBI taxonomy): Eukaryota > Dinophyceae > Prorocentrales > Prorocentraceae > Prorocentrum > Prorocentrum cordatum. The sequence continues at coordinate 51,463 of CAUYUJ010015725.1, forward strand.
GGCGCTTTAGGGCCGCCTTGGGGGTATGTGGGGCCTTCTGGGGGCCCTCCACCGAAGGCCCCAGCGGCAGGGTCCGCATGGCACCGCCGCCCCATTTCGGCACACCCCTCACACGGTTCGTGGCCCCATAGGTGGCTCCACCGAAGGCCCCAGCGGCAGGGTCCGCATGGCACTGCCGCCCCATTTCGGCACAACCCTCACACGGTTCGTGGCCCCATGAGGAGCTCCACCGAAGGCCCCAGTGGCGGGGTCCTCTTGGGCAGTCTTGGGGCGACCTTGGGGGCTTCTGGTGCCGTCTCGGGGCCAACTTGGAGGTCTCTGGGGCAGAATTCGGACGCCGGAAGCTAGAACACGAGAGAATGCGGGCACTATGGAACCGCCCACGGGGGATAAGTGAGCTGGGCTTCCTGGGGGTCCTCCGGGAGCCCTCTTGGGGCGTCTTGGGGGCCTTTTGGTGCGTCTTGGGGGTCTCTTGGGCCGTCTTGGAGTCATATTGGACCGACTTAGAGGCAATCTTGGCTGTCTTGGAGGCGTATTGCGCCGTCGTGTAGGCCATCCTGGAACGTCTTGGGGCGTTTTGGAAGTTATCTTGGGACAATCTTGGGCGCCTTGGTGGCGGAAGACACTTCGTTGTGGGGCGCAGGGTTTTTTCCTGTATGGCTGGAGGGATGCGCCGAAGGCCTTAGTGAACCCTTTTGCAGGGTTCAACCAAGTAACAACTCCAGCACTCCATGCACCCCATTGACAAGCAACTGGGGCGGCAGATCGAAGATGCCTACGGCGAAACACCGCCGCCCCCCGCTTGTCGGAAATGCCCATGCGGCCAAACGTTGGGCCGAAGTCTGGCGAACCAGTTGTAATCTGTGTTCCCCCAGCCGTTGCGGACCCCCTGGGGGGGACCATATGGGAGAGGAAGAGTAAGGAGGAGAAGAGGGAGGAGAAGGAGGAGGAGGAGGAGGAGGAGGAGGAGGAGGAGGAGGAGGAGGAGGAGGAGGAGGAGGAGGAGGAGGAGGAGGAGGGGGCCTCTTGAGGTCCTCTTGGGCCTTCCTGGGGGCTTCCTGGAAGTTTTCGGGGGCCTCTGAAGGGGAATCTTAGGGAGCCTCCTGGGGCCTCTTGAAGGTCTCTTGGGGGCCTATTGGGGGCCCCTAGGGGCCTCGAGGGGACCTCTGGGCCTTCGGAGGCTGTCTTGGGGCACTCTCTGCGCGCTTTAGGGCCGTCTTGGAGGTCTATGGGGCCGTCTTGCGGCCCTTTGGAGGTCTCTTGGACGCTCTTAGGGGCGATCTTTGGGGCTCACGTGGCCGCCTTGGAGAGTCAGGCGCCCGAAAAAGCGAGAACGCCAAGATCTTTGAACAGTCTTTTTGTAAAATCAGTGATTCTGGCCTCCTGGAGGTCCTCTTGGAGCCTTCTTGGTGCGTCTGGGTGGAGCCTATCTTGGCAGTCTTGGAGGCCATCTTGGGCCATCCTGGTTGTCCTGGGGACCTGTTTTTTGACTTTGCGCGCGCCTCTCCAGGTACCCGGCGCGATCGGCCGGGACGCCGCTGGGAACCTCAAGCACGCCAGAGCCTCTTACAAGTCTGGCAGGCCGTGCACCCCTGCTGCAGGCCAACTGGGGTCGGCAGATCGACGACGCCTGCGGCGAATCGCCGCCGCCCCCCGTAACAAGCTCCCACCACCAAGGCTCCCAAGAGCGAAGGGTGCCGTGAGCCATCTCGGGCAAGTTTCTGGCCCGCGCTTTCCGTTCCCGTGCCGGCCCAGGTGATCTGGCCAGATGGCCCCCAAACGGCCCCAGACGGCCTCAAGACGGCCTCAGAGGGCCCCAAGACTGCCCCTTGAGATATTCAGATGGCCTCCAGACGGTCCAAGAGAGCCTCGAGACGGCTCCAGAGGCCTCATGAGGCCAGAAACCTTGATATCCCTAGTGTTTTTTGTAGGTTTTCTGGGTTCCCCCCTTTTCGGTCGCAGAAGGGCCCCTGATGGCCCAACAGGCCCCAAAGATCGTCCCAAGACGGCCCCAGAGGCGCCCCACAGGGGCCCAAAAGGGTCCAAGAGGGCCCCCAGACGGGCCCAAGACGGCCCAAGAGGCCCAAAGATCGTCCCAAGACGGCCCCAGCGGCCCCCCCAAGGGGCCGACAACGGTCCAAGAGGGCCCCCAGACGGCCCAAGAGGGCCCCAAGGCGGCCCAAGAGGGCACCCAGACGGCCCCAAGAGAGCCCCAAGAGGTCCCTAATAGGTTCCCAAGCGGGCCCGAAGAGGCGGTATGGGTCTGGGATGCTTGGGTGTAGGGACTGGGCCAGACTCCTATAGGAAAATTTACATGTTTAGCATATTAGCTTTGTCGGCTCTCACAGGGTTCAAGACAGCCCAAGAGACCCCCAACATCGCACCTAGACGGCCCAAGCCCAAGAGGGCACCAGGAGCGCCCCAAGACGGGCCAAGACGGGCCCAAGACGGCCCAGGAGGGGCCCAAGATGGCCCCAGGACGCCCCAAGAGGGCTCCAAGGGCGCCCCAAGAGGCTCCCAAGAGGGCTCCCGCAAGCCACCGAGAGAGCCCCAAGACGGCCCAAGGCTTCTAAGACGCCCCCAGACGGCTTAAAAGGGCCCCAAGACAGTCCAAGGGGCCCCAAAAAGCCCCCCAAGAAGGCCTAGAGACGCCAAATAAAAGCGATTGGTAACGCAAAAAGCTCTTCACTCCAAGGCTCCCACGAGCGAACGGTGACGTGACAAACTCGTGACACCAAGGCTCACAAGAGCGAACGGTGACGAAAACAACTCTCAACAACAAGGCCCCCAAGAGCGAGCGGCAACGTAAAAGTCTCTGAACACCAAGGCTCCCAAGAGCGAGCGGTGACGTAACAAGCTCTTGCCACCAAGGCTCCCAATAGCGAAGGGTGCCGTGAGCCATCTCGGGCAAGTTTCTGGTCCGCTCTTTCCGTTCCTGTGCCGGCCCAGGTAACGGAAAGAGCGAGGTACGAGTGATGACGTTGTGTTTTGGGCGAAGCCCCTTAAGGGGGGGGGTCCAGGGGGGGGGGCGAAGGGGGGGGAATGGGCTCTAATGGCTGTTTTCGGGTTCTCCCTAGGGTTTTTGCATGTTTTTCGGGTTCCCCCCCAAGACGACCCAAGAGCGCTCCAAGAGAGCCCAAGACCGCCCCAGACGGCCCAAGAGGCCTCAAGAGGGCCCCAAGAGGCCAAAATCATTGATTTTCCAACGGGAAGCGTATATTTCAGCATATGCGGCTTTTCGGCTTTCACGGCGTTGACGACGGCCCAAGAGGCCCCCAAGACCGCCCCAAGACGGCCCGAGGCTCCCAAGAGGCCCCCAAAACGGCCCAAGAGGGCCCCCAGACGGTCCAAGAGGCGCCCAAGACGGCCCAAGAGGGCCCCAAGACGGCCCCAAGAGGGGGACCACAAACCGAAAAGTCGAGCCTATCGCCCCAATACGCTCCCATCCCCAAGAGCCCCCCAAGAAGCCCCAAGATGCCCCCAAGAGGCGTCCCAAGAGGCCGCCAGGAGGCCAAAATCATTGATTTTCTATTGGTAAAACGTACATTTTTACCTAAGAGCTTTTGCTGATAGGTTTCTAGTGGGATCAAAAGAGAGCATCTTGACGCCTCAGGGGGGTCTGGGCGGGATCCGGACAAGGAACCGGATAAAAGTGCAGCCCCAGGAATCCTTAGGAATCCTTGGGAATTCTTAAGAATCCTTAGGAATCCATTCCCAGAACACCATTCCCAGGCCAAATTTTGAATGCCCGGAGCCAACAGTAGGCCACTTCGTGTTCTTCGTGTTCCCAGATCACCATTCCCAGGCCACATTTTGAATGCCCGGAGCCAATTGTAGGCCACTTCGTGTTCTTCGTGTTCCCAGAACACCATTCCCAGGCCACATTTTGAATGCCCGGAGCCAACTGTAGGCCACTTCGTGTTCTTCGGTTCCCAGAACACCATTCCTGTACAATATTTTAAAGGGCTGGAGCCAACTGTAGGCCACTTCGTGTTCTTCGTGTTCCCAGAACACCATTCCTGTACAACATTTTGAATGCCCAGAGCCAACTGTAGGCCATTTCGTGTTCTTCGTGCTCCCGGAACACCGTTCCTGTACCATATTTTGATTGCCTGGAGCCAACTGTGGGTCACTTCGTGATCTTCGTGTTACCAGAAAACCAGTCCTGTGCCATATTTTGAATGCCCGAGCTGAGGCAGGCTGAGGCCGAGGCAGCCTGAGGCCGAGGCAGGCTGAGGCTGAGGCTGAGGCACGTCGAGGCAGGCTGAGGCTGAGGCTGAGGCAGGCTGAGGCTGAGGCAGGCTGAGGCTGAGGCTGACGCAGGCTGAGGCCGATGCAGGCTGAAGTTGAGGCTGAGGCAGGCTGAGACTGAGGCTGAGGCAGGCTGAGGCTGAGGCTGAGGCTGAGGCTGATGCAGGCTGAGGCTGAGAGGCTGACGCTGAGGCTGAGGCTGAGGCTGAGGCTGAGGCTGAGGCTGAGGCCGAGGCAGGCTGAGGCTGAGGCTGAGGCAAGCCGAGGCAGGCTGAGGCTGAGGCTGAGGCTGAGGCAGGCTGAGGCTGAGGCTGAGGCTGTGGTGAGGCTGAGGCAGGCTGAGGCTGAGGCTGATGGCTGAGGCTGAGGCAGGCTGAGGCTGTGGCTGAGGCTGAAGGCAGGAGGCTGAGGCTGAGCAGGCTGAGGCTGAGGCTGGCTGGCAGGCTGAGGCTGAGGCAGGCTGATGCTGAGGCAGGCTGAGGCTGAGGCTGAGGCTGAGGCTGAGGCTGAGGCAGGCTGAGGCTGAGGCCGAGGCTGAAGGCAGACTGAGGCTGAGGCTGAAGCAGCTGAGGCTGAGGCTGAGGCAGGCGAGGCTGAGGCTGAGGCAGGCTGATGCTGAGGCAGGCTGAGGCTGAGGCTGAGGCTGATGCAGGCTGAGGCTGAGGCAGGCTGAGGCTGAGGCTGAGGCTGAGGCAGACTGAGGCTGAGGCTGAGGCAGGCTGAGGCGGAGGCTGAGGCAGGCTGAGGCTGAGGCTGAGGCTGAGGCTGAGGCAGGCTGAGGCTGAGGCAGGCTGAGGCTGAGGCTGAGGCTGAAGGCTGCGGCTGAGGCAGGCTGAGGCTGAGGCAGCTGAGGCTGAGGCTGAGGCTGAGTGAGGCTGAGGCTGAGGCAGGCTGAGGCTGAGGCTGAGGCAGGCTGATGAGGCTGAGGCAGGCTGAGGCTGAGGCTGAGGCTGAGGCTGAGGCGGCTGAGGCTGAGGCTGATGTAGGCTGAGGCTGAGGCAGGCTGAGGCTGAGGCTGAGGCAGGCTGAGGCTGAGGCTGAGGCCGAGGCAGGCTGAGGCTGAGGCCGAGGCAAGCCGAGGCAGGCTGAGGCTGAGGCTGATGCTGATGCTGAGGCAGGCTGAGGCTGCGACAGGCTGAGGCTGAGGCTGAGGCTGATGCAGGCTGAGGCTGAGGCAGGCTGAGGCTGAGGCCGAGGCAGGCGAATCCTTCGGAATCCTTAGGATTCGTAGGAATCCTTAGGAATCCCTAGGAATCATGATTCCTAAGGATTCCTAAGGTTTCCCAAGGATTCCTATGGATTCCTACGGATGCCTAAGGATGCCTTAGGAATCCCTAGGAATCCTTCGGATTCCATTGGATCCTAAGGCCGTTGCCACTGCGACTGTCATTGCGAATGCGACTGCGACTACGAGAACAGCAGAATTCTACAACTGGATTCTCACTTGAACCTTAAGGGCAATGCTTCCAGATATGCTTATACACATCGCTGTTAGGTTGCTTTGCCGGGATAATTCGCATATAAGGCTTTTCGGCCTTCGCGGCGTTGAAGACGGTCTAAGAGGTCCCCAAGACGGCCCAAGACGCTCCCAAGAGGCCCCCAAAACGGCCCAAGAGGGCCCCAAGACGGCCCGAGAGGCGCCCAAGACGGCCCAAGAGGGCCCCAAGACGGTCCCAAGAGGGGGACCACGAACCGAAAAGTCTAGCCTTTCGTCTCAAGAAGCTCCCAGGAGGCCCCCAGAGCCCCCCAAGAAGCCCCAAGAGGCTCCCAAGAGGCTCCCAAGAGGCCTCCAAAAGGGCCCGACAAGGGCCGCAAGAGGACTCCCAAGAAGGCCCGGAGACGCCAAATAAAGCGCGATCGGTAACGCTAAACGCTCTTCACACCAAGGCTCCCAAGAGCGAACGGTGACGTACACAAGCTGATAAGACCAAGGCTCCCAGCAGAAAGCGGTGACGTAACAAGTTCCTGACACCAAGGCCCAGCCAAGGCTCAGGAACGGGCGGCAACGCAACAATCTCTGACCACCAAGGTTCCCAAGGGCGAGGGGTGACGTAACAAGCTCTCAACGCCAAGGCTCCGGGTACGAACGGTGGTGTGAGTAATTTCGGTCTCTGTTTCTGAAGCGCTCTTTCCGTTTCTGTGCCGGGCCCAGGTCTAGTGGCCTTCGGCCCAACCCGCCACCGCGCCTGGGTTGTAGGACAGACGCTTCCTGGATGCCTCTGGGGATCTCTTGGGATGCCTCCAAGAAGCCTCTTGGATGCGGTCTTTGGGGCAGGCGGGCGCGCCCAGACGGCCGGTTCGAGCGGGCGGGTCGCTGGAGCGTCGGTCCAACAGGACTCGCAAGGAAGTTTCGAGTGATAGCTAGATTCCCAGGTAAATCGTGAGGAAATGAATGGCGAGAGCTTGATTCCTGAGTCTAGGGGGCCTCTCGGCGGTTTCTTGGGTTTCTTTCTTGGGGGGCCTCCTGGGGATCTGCTGGCGGTCTCGGGGATCACCTTGGCCTCCTCCTCCTCCTCCTCCTCCTCCTCCTCCTCCTCTCCCCTCTCCTCCTCCTCCTCACTCCTCCTACTCCTCCGCCCCCCTCCTCCCTCCCTTCCTCCTTCTCCTCCTCCTCCTTCTCCTCCCTCCCTCCTCCTCGTCCCTTCTCCTCCTCCTCCTCCTCCTCCTCCCCACCTCCTCCTTCTCCTCCTCCTCCTCCTCCTCCTCCTCCTCCCCCTCCTCCTCCTACTCCTCCCTCCTCCCCCTCCTCCGCCTCCTCCTCCTCCTCCTCCTCCTCCTCCTCCTCCTCCTCCTACTCCCCCGCCTCCCCCTCCTCCTCCTCCTCATCCTCCTCCTCCTCCTCCTCCTCCTCCTCCTCCTCCTCCTCCTCCTCCTCTTGGGAGTACTCTTGTCCGTCTTGTGGGCCTCTTTAGCCGTCTCGGGTCCCCTTCGGGTCATCTGGGGGCCCTCTTGGGGCCCTTTTTCGGGCCGCCTCGGGGCGATTTTTGGGGCGTCTTGGGCCGCCTTGGAGCGTCGGAAACCCGAAGCGGCGAGAACGCTGACATCCTGCAACACAAGCCATGTGTTTGTTCCTCTTGGGGCCCTCGTGGGATGCCTCTCGAAGCCCTTTTGGGGCGTCTTGCGAACCTCATGGGCCGTCTTGGGGCCATCTTGTACGTCGAGTGACATTCTTGGGCTGTCTCGGAGGCCTCTTGGACTATCTTGGAGTCCTCTTCGGGCCCTCCTGGTCCGTCTTGGGGCCTTCTTGCCTCTGGGAAAGTCTAGTGGGAACACGCGGGGACTTGCGGCACGCCCCACGAAGTCTGAGAATTTAGGGTACGGGCCCCCAGATATGCAACCATCAGGACTGAGGACGGAGAATTCAAGGGACCTGAGGACACTCCAACTCGTGCTTCGCGGCGCAGTATCGGATGTGATGTTCTAAATCTTCTGAGCAGGGGATCGAATTGGTCTCCTCAGCTGGGATGCGCCTTGTCCTTGCCTGGGGAACACACGTTTCTGCCTTAGCGCAGCCAGGATTTGCAAGCTTCTACTTTTAATGGATCAGGTCCCAAAGTGCTCCGTCCATTCAGGCTAGCTGCCAGGATCTTCGCTAGCGCGCCCATGCCCCTTGCAAGGGTGAGGGCGGGGCGGCGTGACTGGGAGGCAGCGGCTGAACAGGCACTCGGAGGCAGTCATAACAGCCAGCACCTACTTGAATTGATGTACAGCGCTCGGGATCGACAACTATCCACCTGCACTGATATTGGCCAGGACAATCCTGCGGCCCGAGATCGGCCTGGCCAGGATCGGGATGAGTGGCTCGTTGGCGGCCTCCTGTGTCCAGGTCTTCGACATGACCGAGGGGTGAGGAGTCCGATGCGAGAATTTATCCATAACCACCGCCTGGGGAGTCGATCTTCGCGGACCTCCACAGGCGGTGGATATGGACATATGTTGGCCCCCGGGGATCAAAATATGTCCAAAATCCACCGCCCGCTGGGGCACCAGGACGTCGACTCCCAGGCGGTGGAGATGGACTGATCCCCGCCTCGCAGGGAGCGACGTCCGCTTCTCGCCCCTCTGTCTGCGCATGATCACCGTCTGGGGGCCTCCCAAGAAGCCCCCCTGCCCTTCCTTCCCGGCCTGTTGGGAGGCTCGGGGCGCACGCTGTCCTCGCCGGGCGCATTCCACTGCTCGCAAGGTGCCTGCTCGCAGACGCCCGAAAGACACAGGTTCGCCTCGC
>CAUYUJ010015725.1:67455-129955 GCA_963575745.1 Prorocentrum cordatum
GGAGGAGGAGGAGGGGGTTCTGGCTCGTGTCAGCTGGAACCTCGCGTTTGTCGGCGTTGTTTGACGAGCGCGTCCTAGATTTGGACGGTCTGGTTTCCGTGGGATGTTTCAGTTTGGGTCTCGTCGTTTTCGCAATGGCCCCGCCAGGCCAACCCGAGTCCCCCGTACTCGAGTCTTACGTCTCCCCTAGAGTCAACAGACCCATACACATAAATTTTCGGAGCTCCGCGCGGGTTTCCTGGGCCGGCCTCGGGCGCCGCCTTTGCCGCGCTCCGCGCGTTGCGGGAGGGGAGTCCCGCGCCGGTCCGAGAGAAATCCGCGCAGAGTTGGTGTGCATGCCGAGGAGGGCGGCGAGGCTCCCCCCCGACGAGGTAAAGGAGAAGCCAGAGTGCTGAACTGAGGGCGACGGTGGTCGTTTGGCGCGCTCGGGGAGAGATGAAGGGGGCCTGGGACACACAAATAGATACACACAAATAACAGGATTCCCCACAGCTTCCCATATTTCCTGGGGGATCGACGATTAATTTTGTGTGTGGTGTGTGTGTGTGTGGTGTGTGGTGTGTGTGGTGTGTGGTGTGTGTGTGGTGTGTGTGTGTGTATGTGTGTTTTCCCCTCCTGAAAGCTGGCCCGCGGAGAGGCCAGGGCGCCGAACTGCCAGCGATTGTGGCTGTGTGGCGCGTCTGGGGGAGAACGGCCTCGCAACTCGGCCCACAGGGGCACTACTGCCCCCGCCCTGTCCCCAGAGGTCCGAGGCCCCTGCAAGAGGCAGGAGAGAAGCACACAGACACAGACACGCAGATATGGGAAAGTGTGGGAAGTGGGGGGGAAGACGAACACCCAGAACATCTGTGAACAGATAGGGGGATCCAGTTGCGTGTGTGTATTTATTTGTGCGTCCCAGGGCCCCTTCAAAGAGCCTGGAGCGGCGTCTTTGGTGGGGGCGGGGGGGGGGGGGCTGCCCCCAGGGGCTCTCGTCGTCAAATTTCAAGCATGGCTCGGGGAGCAAAAAAAAAAAACCGGCCCCACAGGGGAAGCGCTGCAGACCAACAATCCCCCCCCGGATCCCCCAAAATGATTGAGTGGGGCTGACTAATAGAATTCAGCCGCTGGGAGTTGTTTTTTTAATCGTCCGCCCCCCGGCGTTTGCTTTTGCCCCTTTGGGGGAACTGATTTTCTATTCGTCCTCCTTGGCTCGCTTGATCACCCGCGGCCGCGGGGGGAAGAGGACGAACAGGAGGAGACAGCGAGAGGGCCACCCTCGTCCTTGCGGACGAGGGGGGGGAGAGGAGGACGAACAGGAGGAGGACGAGGAGGAGGAGGAGGAAGCGGAGCAAAAAGAGGAGGAGGACGAGGAGGACAAGGACGAGGAGGAGGAGGAAGAGGAGGAGGAGGAGGAGGAGGAAAAGGAGGAGGAGGACGAGGAGGAGGAGGAGGAGGAAGAGGAGGAGCAGGAAGAGGAGGAGGAGGAGGAGGAGGAGGAGGAGGACGAGGAGGAGGCGGAGGAGGAGGAGGACGAGCTCGCCCTGAAAAATCACCCCGTCCACCCCCCTGGCCCCCGCGCCCTGGATCGCCACCCCGTGCCCCCCCCCCTGGCTTTCCAGGCAACCCGGAATTGACAGCCCCCCGTCTGCCCGCCCTGCCCCCCCCGCTCTTGCGGGGGCGAGGAGGCCCGCGAAACATTTGTTTTAATCGTCCGCCCCAGCAAGTTGTTTTAATCGTTTCCCTCCCTAAATGATATTGGATGTCGAAGGAGGCGCCCCCCCGCCCCCCCCGCCCCAGTCTCCAGAGGTCCGAGGCCCCGACAAGAGCGTGGAGCAGCGTGTCGTTTTTGGGGCGGGTGTCTGCTGCCCCCACAGGCCCTCGCCGTTGAGACAAGCCATGGCTCGGGAGGCAAAAAGCTGGCCCCACGGGGCAGTGGTCCAGACCTCCGGGGGCCCACGCACCGAAGACATTGGACGTCGAAGGAGGCGCCCCCCCACCCCAGTCCCCGGAGATCCGAGGCCCCGACAAGTGCGTGGAGCGGCGTCTTTTGGGGGGGGGTGCTGCCCCAAGGGGCCCTCGCCGCCAAGAAAAAGACATGACTCGGGGCGCAAAAAGTTGGCCCTATACAGTCAACCTGCACAGTAAGGACGGGCAACCTTCCCAAGCGTACCCTTGCATCCTTGCCTCCTCGGCGCATCCTCGGCCACTTTCGTTGGCCGCGCCCCTCTCGAGCACTTCGAGATGGGCTTCCGAGGGCCCTGCACTTTAAGGGTAGCTCTTTGGGAGATGTTATAGATAATCGGGAGTATAGCCTGCGCGTCGCTGCCTTATGGCTCAAGGCACGCGCGCCCTATTTGCCCGGATACCTGACTTGGTATTCGCTATGTGCTGGAAAGATCACTACATCGATCTTATCCTATCTTACTCATCCACACCCCATATCGTATTCTTTCGACATGGAATTGGATGCAATATGACCTACCAGAGTCATTTCAGACTTGGTAGCGGAGCTGGCCGCACTCTCGTGTGGTCAGCTCTTGCTCTTCTTATCCTCACGCTACCCGGCACGATCCTCGTGACCAATCTCTACCCTGCGCCACCACTCCACCGACATTTACGAGGATCAATTCAAGAGCAAGAAGCAACACGAGAGGTACGACGTCTAGACAACAACATTGGTACCATATACGCTTCATCACTACGCTACTACCAACCGCTCGGCAACGAGCCAAAAGCGCAGCACTTGAAGCGTAGGCGGGGAGACCCGCAAGATAAAGCGCCTCGTAGACTTGACAAGGCGCTACAAGCCCTGCCCCAGCGCGGCAACGCGCCCGATAACCACCCATACCTCCACAGCTTAGGGTTGGTTATCTTCGCCATTATATGGTTTGCGCTGGGAGCGGCAATCGGACACATGCGCCGAGGAGATAATAGCACCGATGGGCAAACACATGGCCCATACTGGGACCCCCAAGGCAACGTACCCTTTCGCGAGTACGTCTACGAGGTCAACGCGTGGCTTAACGTCACGAGTGGACGCATGACGCCACAAGCCCAAGCAGCCGCCATACAACGCGGCCTGGGCGGCCTAGCGAGGACACTCGCCATGAGGGTACCACCTGACATCATAAACTATGGCGCGGGCATCGACGGTGTCCACACCGACCCAGTAACATACATTATGTTCCTCCTAAGCATGAAGTTCGAACGCCTGGAAGATGAGCGCCAGCTCACCTCAGGCACTCAGCTCATCGACTTTCATGTGCCTCACGGAGAACGAATCGACGTAACCCTTACTCGGTTCGAAATGGCCCGTCTTGAGGCACAATCGGTGGGCTTTGACCTTCCCAACTTCCAACTGCTCACGACTATCCTATTCCGCGCCCTAGGCGTTGGCAACCAGCGAGCCATGCAACTCTTACAACCACTCAACCACCAAATGCCCCGAACACAACAACAGTATGAAGAACTGTGTGAGAGGATGCGCTCGATAGGCCATCTGCCAGAACGGTCTCCTGGTAACGTAGGATCAGTGCTTGGAAGGGGAGGGGGGGGGGGGGGGGGCTGGGAGTGGAAACTTCTAGACCACCTTAACCACTGAAGCTCAGCCTGGCAGCGGGCCCTCAAACATATGGGCCGACGATCCTGGAGAATCCATTGCCCTACTAGCAGGGGATCGATCACAAACGAGCTGGGCAGCCAGCCCTCCTCCTAGAGAACCTCAGCCTCACCGCTCTCTATGGGGAGAAGCGAACCCCCTAAACGACGGTGTGGCCACCCACCTAGACAACGGCGATTTCGACTCAGGCACCGACGCCGACACGATATCATCAGATGGCATCGAACCACTAGGCTGGTCAGATATCATGCAAATGGAACGTGATAATCAGCGTGCCGAGCATCTATTTTGGTTATTACAACAAGCGAAGCGCAGGTGGAGGAGGTTCACGCGAAAACCTGTGCGTCGCGTGAGGAGGAGGATACGGGGGAGCTTCAAAGGAAGAGGCAAAGGCAAACGGGGTCGCTGATGGTTGAACGGAGGAAGCATTACGGCTTTCTTCCAGAGGTTTTCGGACGATCAGTACGATGAGATATTCTTCGGGGGAAAAGGCCGTGGAAAAAGGCCGCGGGGAAACCTCGGGCAAAGGCAAAGGCAGGCGGAGAAACCCGCGAGGTAGAGACGGCCAGATCTTGAAGTGCCATGAATGTGATAGCACCGATGACCTTGTGAAGGATTGTCCAGTGAAAGGGAATGGAAAGGGTAGATCGTCCGAAGTCCATTTAGGCTCAAGTGAACCTACCGTTCAGTATCTGAGCCTCCAAGACTTCGAGGCTGCGGAACATATATTTTTCACCTGGGTCAGTAACATGGACACTCTGGACGAGATCGAGGCGCACGGCCATGGGCTCTACGCGTACTACCTCGAGTACCTCCGCAGGTTCGTTTTCGGAGCCATCGAGCTCACGCCTGTGGACAACGGAACGCTGGGGAACCAGCCCCTTTCCTTCTTCGGCTGGACGTTCGGCAATCCAGGTAACATCATGGCCTACGAGAGCAGCGACGAGGACGTCACTGTTGAGGCCTCACCTTCGGAGGTCGAGTACAACCTTCGACGGCAATCTGACCTCGTGCCTGGAAACAGGCCTACTCCGGTGTATCCGCCGAACTAATGCGAACTGATGGGATTTGAGGCTCAAGCCTTCACCGTGGGCGTGCCAGGCAATCCTCGCGAGCCTCCTGGCATGCCCGCGCCGGGCGAGTACGAGTATCCTGATAGTCGACAGAGCGTTGAGAGCGGCCACGTGATGCTGCAAGACTCCGATGTCTGTGACGACTCGGAATTGCTGCTGGCGGCCCTCGCCCTCATCGACAGCGTGCTCCCTGGCGACGTGCAGCGACGCGCATGGCATGCAAAGGGGCGTTGGCGCCAAGCCCTTGAGAGGGCTATCACAATGCGTGGACAGGCGCGTCCTCCGCCAGGATGGGGTCTCCAGACGGTGGGGCTACAGCCCAACCATGCGGCGATGCGAAACGTCATCGGGCAGCCCTCCTATGACTATGATCAGCTTGAGGCGCGCGCCGCGCTTGGCAACGAGCCTGAGCCGACCGCCGTGTCGCCGACGCCGGGACAGCCTAGCGGTGCTCAGACGCCTCTGCAGCAGGGGAACCCGCCCGTCCCAGCTGGGCCAATGACCACTGTCATTGGCAATCCTAAATTAGGAGTTGAAGACGATAGCGGGTGTGGATTGCGCGAGAACGAGGCAACCATCCTCATGATGGACGTCAGTGGCGAAGACGAGGAGGTGACATTCGATCCAGACAGTCCTGACGCACAACCATCCGCACAAGAGCCAATCATGCCAGACTCCAGTCAGCAGGGGGACCTGCCTGCCCAGGATGCGCTGCCTACGCCTACCCAGGGGCCCCCGTCAGCTCCTGCTCAGGCTATGTCAGCAGCATCATCCGATGAACAGGCCAGGAGGTCTCGCTCACATCCGCGTCTTAGGGGCGATCCGCACCCCCAAGGACGGCTCCCGTGAATGGAGGCAGGCAGCCCCATCAGAGCATGCCGCTCGACGGGGGGGTCAGCTGCTCGCCTGCAACGACCCTAGGCGCCAAACGGGTGAGCACTCTGCCTTTGGACAGGGCAACCCGATCTACAGGGGCGCCCAAGGCAGGTCCATACGGGGCGGCTACCAGCTCGCGACGAACATTCGACGTCCTGAGATAGAGGCAGCGCGGAAACAGCTGAGAGCCATCATCGAGGGGCGCCGCCGCTACAGGCCCAATGCTGTCTGCGGTCCGTGCTCACAGGAATTCCAGGAACACAGACCTGGTTGTCCTGTAGGCCTCAACGACGTCTTAAGCCCGAACAGATGCCGCACTCTTGCAAAGGAGGGTCATCCACCTCTCTTGCCTATGACCCAAGAAAAGATCGATGCGATCAATCGCCGTCTTGGAACCACGGGCCACAGCAGCCCTGCTGCTCAGGAGACCCGATCTCCGCGGGGAAACCCGCCTGGTGTCTCCAGTCAGGCCCAAACGCACGAGATGACGAGTGACGACGAGCATGAGGTCCAACGAGCCGCAGCAGAGACAGAGCGCAAGCGAGTGGCAGAAGAGCGAAACCGCGAGGCAACTCGCCAAATGCTGCTGGAGTCACAAGCTGAAGCAAAGAAGCCACCAACGATCCCAAAGGCTAAAAGCGAGACTCGTGAGTATAGGACGCCTTCTGGCGAAAGACAGAAAGTTTCTACCCGCTCAGAGGAGCTCGGGTCCGATGTGCAGATGGGGAGGCCTCTCTCCGAAGTGCCGAAGTCACCGACTCGAGCAATGCCTGCACAGAGACCTGACCCCAGGCAACAGCCTCAGGACTCCCTGGAGATCCGCAGGCGACAGCCTAGCCGGAGTGGCTCCATCGCCAGCAAGGCCAAGGCTTTCGAGCGTACAGGGTATACCCCTACGGCGGCCTCGCCAGTGGCGACACGTTCCAAGGCGTCCGAGGAGGGCGCGTTGTCCCGGGGCACTTGGGTGCCTAAGATTAGGAGCAGCGCCAGCCCAGAGACGCCGCGGGGAAACCCGCCAGGCGCTGCAGCCGCAGCATCCTCATCATCAGGAGCTGCAGCCCCGTCAGCAGCAGAGGCCCCATTGCGGGGAAACCCGCCAGAGGGCAAGCTGCGCCGCCCAGGCGATACCTCCTTCACGAGCGGGAGCCAGGCGTTGATCAACGATCGTCGTGCTCTACGGAAGTTGCCACCGATGCGTTCGGTTGACGAGGCGCTCATGGAGAGCTGTAGGCAGAAGAACATCATTCCGAGCAGTAGCTACAATATCAAGCAGCTCAGTAAGTGCCTCAGCACGTTCTGTAGGCACGCGCCTGACAGACCGCGCAATCCAGCGTGGAGGCTGAGGACGTTCGACGACCACGATGGATGGATCAACCTCCACGAGCTCGCACACGAGTTCCCCTGGAACGACGGTAGGCCACACGACGGGCACAACCCGAAGCTCGACGATGCCAAGATCATCGCCGAGACCTTCTACGGCAGAACGGTAGATCAGATGGCTGCAATCATGATGGCGATCGTCCACGTCCGCGAGGCGGACGGTGAGGAGAAGCAGCGTCTGCAGTTCAAGGTCCTGATGCGAGATTCTGGCGCAGCCGATTTGTTCATCCGTGCTTCGCAGGGGCACTCGTGGACGCTCAAGGCCCCTTGGTCGCTGTACAAGTGCATTGTACTGCGCGACAATCCTGCCGGGAGACCGGCCCCGTACCCCGATGTTGCCATTCGCGGCACACGGTGGGCAGCCTTCGAGGGCATCATGTGAATAGGCCTTTCCTGCCGCAGAGAGCACAACACCAAGATGAAAGGAACTGGCCGTTCACACATCCACTTTGCTCCAACGCTTCAGCATCGAGACGTGCAGAGTGGATGGGACCCCGATTCCGAGATCACCATCTCGGCGGACTGGCACCAGGCCTGGAAGGGCGTGATCGAGTTCTGCTGGTCCGACAACGGGGTGCTGCTATCGGAAGGGGTCGGCGGCATTATTGAGCCGTATTATATCAACTACGTGGAGGGGATCTCCACAGGTAAACAGTGGCGGAACCCATACTACTTGGGTAGTCGCCGTGCACGCTGTTCCACTGCCATCATGATGGCACGAAGCGGGTGGAAAACGGTGGGCAATGCAAGTATTGGGCACAGAATGTCTCTCTGGCGTGATGATGAGCCTCCTGCGGCTTGTTGTCAGAGAGAGTTGGGGGACCACTATAACCCAACAGTGCTGGGGAACCAGCCCGAGACCCACCAGATCCTCATGATCAACGAGAGTGAGGCGGGGAGTGCGGCTCCAAGCCGTGCTCCAAGCCAAGGGCCTAGTGCCATATCTTGGCAGGTCGTCAGCACCTCAGATCTGGATCAGATTGCGGCTGCTTTAAACCTTGAGCAGGTGGAGCAGCTAGCGGACAGACTGTACCAACAAGATCCCTGGGCCGCAGGTCAGGGAGCTATGTCCGCCATGGTGACACGCAACCGCCAGGCCGTGCAGGGAAACCTGCCCGTTAACGGACTCAGGAGCGACATGCCCGAGCCGCAGGGAGACCCGCAAACGTTCGGCCGCATCTTCGGAGAGCCCGCTCGATTCGAGCAGATGCCAGGGGGCCCCTCGCACAGCATGCACACGCCGAGGGGCATGACCCCAGTAGCGACAACGCCAGTACAGTCTCCATTCGGGACTCCTGGTCGGTCTGCCACGAATGGCACTCTCATGGGGCGAATTGCTGCGGCCAGAGCTGATGGCACAGCTCTTTTGGGCATGATGCCACCGGGCGCGCCATCGAGTTTGCGGGGGAACCCGCCTGGTATTGCAGTGCACCATCGACCTCTAGCCGACCAGAACATCGCTACTGGAGTGCCTGATGACTACCGCACACGAGTGGTGGCTGCGGTACAACAGGTGCAGAGCCATAACCTGCCCCACCCGAGCGGTCAGAGGTGGAGACCAGCCTGGTCTTGGGAGCCGGAGGGTCCGAATTCACTCGACCCTGCTCGGCAACGGGCCTTTATCCCGGCCTTCAATGCTCATCCGAGCATGGCCCAAGGCCAGAGGCCAGCACCTGCTCCAATGGATCCGCCACTGTACCCAGACGGGTCTAGACTCCCGAACAGATTTGTTCGCGAGATGGCGGATCAGTTTCGTAGCCTCACGAATGTGCGCTGCAGCGATCAGTCCATGCACCCGCACATGGCCTTCATGCTTGCACCGACGACGCCAGAGGTGGCCGTCCAGCCTACTGCCCATTCGATATCATCAGGCAGTAGGGGAGTGCCAGATTACATCAGGCAGACGTACCACGCTCAACAGGCGCGTTTCAGACGCCGGCAGGCGGTGCAGGGTGTACCTGACCAAGCACGCGCAGCAGCACTTGAAGTCATGAGGAGCAGAGGCTCACCCATGCGAGGAAACTCGCCAGCCGTGTCGCCCGCAGCCTCCATAGCGGCAGTTACTCCAGCAGTGGCCGCCACAGCGCCGGAGGTACAGACACCCGCAGGAGATCCTCCAGTTGCCTTCCTGGACTCTGAAACATTTCTGGAGCGGCAGCGGCGAGTGTACCCTAGGGCGGCAGACGTAGAAATCTATACTGGGATGGAAGACGCCTGTGCGGTATGTCTCGAGGAATGTATGCCGAGGGAGAGTATATACCGCTTGAGGTGCAACCATCTGTTCCACAAGGAGTGCTGGAACTCGAATGTGGTGGGCCATGTTACGAATCAGCGGGAAGGAGACCCTCAGCAACCAGTATGTGCGATCTGCCGAGCGCCAGGCATCATAGCGTCGTCGTTCCCCTGGACTGGCCCCGTCACTCAGGCTCCTGAACAGGCAGCGAGGGAGCTGCGATAATTGAGGAGCACGGTGGAGGAAATGACGGCCAATATGCTAGACAGGCAGGCAGCACTGCCCCAGCAGCGGGGACATCCGCCGGAGGAGGTGAGGGCGCCGATGGAGACGGGATACTTCGACCAGCTTATCCCGATGACAGCGCCTCAGCAGGCAAACCTGCCCACTACCCCACCTGCGCCGATCCTCCCAACTCACTGCGAGCCTGGAGTCGGGCAGATGGCTCCTCCGATGTCACCCCAGAGCGGGGGTGGGGCCGAGCTGCCACTGGACCCTGAACAGCTGCGCGAGCTGGGTGTTCGCCATTTCCAGACCCAGATGGACAATGCACACACCACGTTCATGTTGGACGCCGATAATCCTGAGAGCGAGTCGTTTGACCTCTCATATTCTTCAGTGGCGACAGCGGCAACGGCAGTCAGGGCCGTTGAACTCTCAGCCACGAATACTGAATTCGACGAGTGGTTGCAGTGCAGGGATCACCTTACAAATGAGGGATTACAAGACATTGCCCTTCATTCATATCTGACGCTGGCGCGACGCACCACTCGTGAACAGTATACCAGCATACGCGATGAGCATGTTAATTGGCTGGAGGAACAGGGCACTCACGCCCAGGACGTGTCGCACTTCCAGTGCGTCGACCTGGCACGCATGGCCGCAGGAAGGCCAAGTGCCAGCACGACGCCGGGAAGCCCGCCAGCAGGTACGACCGAGATGCGGGGAAGCCCGCCAGACAGCGCAGCCGGCGTATCAGAGACGGTGCACATCAAGCAGCCGAGCAGGACGTTTCTGGAGGATGGTGGAAATTCGATCCTCATAGATGTGGGTTCGAAGATCAACAGAATGGGAGAAAACACGAGCCGCAAATTCGTCCAGGCTGCTGAGGCACACCATCGTCCGTGTACGATTGAACCCCGTTCTCGATTGAACATCAACGGGGTGGGCGAGGGGTCGGCCCCAGCTGATGCCGTGGGCACTTTCAGCATTGCCTGCGAGTACCAGGGCTCGACCCAGCTCGACTCGTACAAGACTAATATTGTGTCAGGCTGCGGCAAGGACCTGCCAGCTATCCTGGGCCTCGACAGTATGCAGGACAAGCGCACCATTATTGTGCTTGAGCGAGGCCAGGAGAAGCTGATATTCCTTGGGAAGGGACAGGTCAAGATGGAACTCCCCGAGGGCTCCAAGATCATGCCGACAACGAAGCTGCCACCAGGACATCTGTCAATCAGGTGTGATCGATTCGGAGCCGCGGGGCAACCCGCCTCAAGTACGAGTACGACATCGTTCCAGACGGTGCTGACAGGTGAGCCACCCCCCGCGCAAGAGCGCCAACAACTGCAGGGAAACCTGCCTCAGGGGCTGCTCGCGATACTCGCCAAGGCGACGATGAAAGGTGACAGCATCGACGATCTGGAAACGTTCGACTGCTTCGTAGCCAGGACACTGGCCCATCATGGTGAAGTTGCACCCATGGATGCTGCGAGGACACGCCGGAATATAGTGATGGGGTACACGAATCACGAGCTGCACACGGTCAACGACGCAAGGTCGAAGGGCCTCCTGAAGCAGCTGATGAATAATCCATCCATGCTGGCCACGTTTGCGGAGCAATCCGCCTCTGAGGCTACCGCGCGCTGCGGTGCAGAGCTCCAGCATTTGAGGGAAGCTCAGATGCTGGCAGATGTGGCAGGCGCATCTTCTTTATCTTGAAGATGGCAGGGCGACGCTGCCCCCTCTTCGCCTTGCCTGATGGCCGAGAGGCCAGGGGGTAACAAGGACAGCGGGGCAACCTGCCATAAGAAAAGAGCTTTCGTTGTCGAAGATACGAGAGAAGCTTGCGCTGATCCGCGCCCGAGGCTATACCTGTGACCGCATTTCCCACAACGAGCTCATGAGAACTGTGGGCATAGAGTATCTGGGTGCGGTGATCAGTGGGGACTATGCTCTAATATGGGTCAGTGTTCCGGGTGACTGGTACGTACGGACCCCAGGTAAAAGAGTGGCCCCACACTGGTCGCGCATTCCGAACCTTCTGACGAAGGCCAGGAAGTTCCGCATGACAATCATAGTGTTTGGTCCCCCAGGCTACGTTTGGAAGCTGACTCCGATACGTGATACTCTGGAGGATCTTAAGTTGACGGTGGTACGGATGCGGTTGTGTCATTTCGGTATCAGATTTAATATGCAAGACAATACACCAAGTGGTACATATATGCAGGTAGCCACACCAACACCGATTAGCTCGAAGCTATGGGAATGTACGTGCAAACTGACGATACCACAACATGTCTTGGATTGGTACGGCCAAACAGTACGACATGCCGAATGGAGATCACTAACACGCATCGCACTCATTCGTCACCTCAACGGTAGGATCTTGGGGAGAGGCAACCCTACGCACGGAAACGTGCCGGTATACTTAAATACCTACACGCGTACGGATCACAACATACATCATTATGTGACGACCAATACAGGGGACCGAAGTGGTCCGACGTTACCCGACGTGTAACGATTAACTTGGATACCAATACGGTTATTCAGGATATCGCAGTAGCCGATCAACCGACGGGATGTGATTGGCATGCACTTTTACCTGCAGGGGTTGCCAACATCAGTACACGGATGTACTGGCAGCCCGAGGAACCGATCATGCTCGGCAGCGAGCCTGCTCAATCACCACAGAAACCTAGACGCGTCATCATTGATGACTGTCCTTCCCCCCTCCCGACTCTGGCGATTATTGCAGGTGCCCATTCATCAACGACGATGGGCACACAGACCGGTGCACAGGACGAGCAAGTATTACCTACGGAGTCGCGTATCAAACAGAAGGGAAGGCTTAAAATCGAAAGGGAAGCAGGCATCAAGCCTCGCCGCATCAAAAAGCACGTTGAAGATGGAAACGACAACTGCGGCGATGACCTGTCAGGGCTCGGACAGGATCTTATGGCGACCTGGTGCACTGACGTCCCTGTCGAGCTGATTAGCTCTGACGAGGAAGATGACCTGTTCCTTGCCCCCCCCCCCACATACATGCCCGACACACGCGCCGACATATATAGCATAGTGGCTACTCTATGCTATGGCAACAACAATTGCGTGGATATGGTGGGGCTGTGTGGAGGCGAGGGTGGCATTTCGGAGCTTGCCTTCTCAAGGGGTCGTTCCTCAGGAGGCAATCTAGACAAGACCACGTGTGTCGACCTGGGAGATCCCTCCGTGCAGCGAGCTGTAGACCACTACTTTGCAGCATGCTATGTACGAGTAGCCATACTACAGCCTAACTGCCGCACCACAGGACTACTGTAACTACAAAGCCAACTAGAACACTTGGGAACAGCACCACAAATAAGATTTGCCACACATAACTTACTGTGGTAAAATAGCTGTCACACAAGATAGCGCACGGAGGTAGTTTTTACGCGAACAACCCACAGGGACATGGGTGGATGCTATCCCCCCATGGAAAGAACTTGCCGACCGACCTCATATCGCGACCGTACGCATCGACCAATGTGCGACGGGACTTAAAGATACGGCTGGTGACCATATCAAGAAGCCGTCAAATATCACCAGCAACGACGAGGCAATTCTTAAACTCTTTTGAGCGACTCGAGTGCAACGTTCAGCAGGTGCATGCACAGCCGTGCAACAAGGAGCTTTCACTGGCACAAAAATACACTCGGCGACTGCAGTCTGCCTTTGTGGAGGCCGTCTATCTGGCGAAAGCCATCGATAATGCGCGCGGAAACGCGCCTGCACGAACTGTTCATGCTTTTCCTACCGACCTCCCTGATCAAGCTGAACCAGGAGAGGGTCTGAGACGCAGCAGTGACGTATCATCCCAAAAGTGGCCACATGCCCAGCATGTATCTCACAACGTCCGTAAGGGCAGTCCCAGCCACAACAGAGACCCTACACAGTGTAAGTATCATGACTCCATCTCTGTGTACTGGCCATGCCCTGCATGCCAGAAGGATCTTACGAGAGCAAGGGTGTTAAGAACCACTTCGACACTGAGCCCGGCAAGTGCCGCTTCGCCGAGCCATTCAAATTCCCAGATGATCATGATCCCGAGGGCCGCATTGTGCCAGCTTGGTGGAAACCCTTGCCCAAGCCTGGTGAGGGCCAAGCTTCGGCGTCGGGTGGCCGTCAGGGTGCTCATGCCAGGCCACCGCGACCACGCGCCTTTGGGAACACTGATCCTACATCTGGCGCTAGCAGTTATGACATACTGCGAGACGCGCCCGCGCGTGGAAACACGCCTTCCGCGTCCTCGGGCGAACCGCCACAGGTAGCGGCCCGCCGTGGTCGCTTACAAGGCATACCTCCACCACCAGATGCAGTTGATGAAGGAGACCGACTGCGGAGAGCTACGAGGAGGCCTCTTGCCTCAACCGGCTCGGGCCCCCCAGGACTGCCCGACTGGGCGAGATATGACATCCAACGCAGTCTGCAAAACCTCCGTAGTCATGAACCGCGCGTAGTCAAAAAGGAACTCCGCAAACTGCACTTACGGTGGCATCATGCGAAGGAACCCAAGATGAGGCTGATCCTAGATAAAGTGGGACTGGATAGCGTCCGACTAAACATGATCAAAGAAATGTGCGACACCTGTCGGGAATGTAGAGCATGGGGGCGCCCGGGTAACTCTGCGCTACCTTCCGTCATCCTTCCTGTCAATTGGCTTGACGCAGGTCAAGTAGATCTCATGTTTTACAAGAAACGGACCATATTCCACATTCTGGACCGATGTATTCGCCTGGCAGCAGGCCAAGAAATTCCCGATCGAGAACGTGACACTATACTCGACGCGTACCACTACTGCTGGATCGCCCAGCATGGACCCTTCAAAGTCTTGTATTCAGATGCAGAAGGCGCCCTCAATAATGAAACTGCCAAGGCCATGATGGCGAATATGGGCACGGCGCTTCGTATCCGAGCGCCTGGCCAGCACGCGACCTCGATCGAGTCATGCAATGGCATTATTGGGGGCACTCTCCACATGATTGAGGAAGAGCTGAACAGACACAACATCCCCATTGTATGTACTAGAATACTGTCCGAAGGCATCTTCGTCGCTAACGCTTTCACGTTTTACAACGGAGTATCGCCATACCAAGCACACACTGGGCGACAGCCCTCTTTCCTTCCTGACCTCGACACCCTTGACTTCCCCGAGGGACCCGAGACATCAGGCCACGAACGCGAACGCCGCGTGAGGGAAGTCAGCCTGGAAGCAATAACTCAAGCCACGGCGCTAGCGAAGACGAGCCGTGCCCTCAGGGCTAGTAGAGCCCCAGATGGTGCTCGCCTATACTCAGCTGGGGACATGGCCGATGATCACCGACCTACGGCCACTAAGGACGACCGTGGAGGCTGGAATGGCCCTCTCCCGTTGATTCGCAACGTGCCGGAACGAGGGCGCGCAGTCGTCAAGGCAGGATCGCGCGAGGTAGTTGCAATGTATCCTGATGCTCGCCACACGCTATACATTGAATGCCTTCTCACCAGGGAACTTGGCATGGACGACATGGCCATGCAAACCGTTTCTACATATGCGGCACACCGTGGTGCATGGAAACCTGCCAAAGTCTTCTGGCTATATTCCAGACTACAAGGGAAACCTCAATCTTTCCGACGACAGCAAGTTTCACCCGCGCGTACGTACACCTTGCATTACAGTGTCTCGTGCGAAACTATTTCCGAGTTGAGCGCGTAGTAGCCGTGATATTGGCCAAGAGCCTGCTCAATCTACCTGCAGTGAAGTACGCCACCGGGTCTACACTGATCCACTGCGACAACGATGTCAACCCAGCCTTCCACTATTAGGCACTGGCCTGAACATCTCTCAAATCACTGGTAGCACTCACTCCAGACTCATCCAGTGCCTGACGTCACAAGTTCCTTCCCTAGGATTCCATGACGACCTTGCCAAGTATCAACACTTGGACACACCGTCTGGAGGACCCGACCAGCCTGGAGACAGGACTCTTCCAGACACCCCAGGTGTTTCATCACCAAGTGAAGGTCGCCTGTCTACAATCTACGAAGAAAGCGAGGAACACGACATCGAGGCTATGATGATGGAGGAATGGTTCGATGAGCTGCGTCTGGACCTTCATCCCACAACGGTTATCGACGACTATCTCTACTGCGTCCTAACAACCATGCTGCCCGGCCAATGTGTCTTGGTCTCAGCATCTGCGGACGAGGAAGATACCGCTGTGTCGGAGATGCTCGGAGACGAGCCTGAACAACAAGAGCCCTGCCTTGTTTCTGTATGCTCGACCACACCTGACGAGGGCTATTCTCTTGACAGTGATGAACATGGTCCCTATGCCGAGCTATGTTTCACGCTAGAAATGTCAAAGATCGCGCTGGGTCAGACCCAACTCGCACAGCTCGAACCAAACATGGTCGCAACGATGAGAGTATACGTATCATCGGCTGCTAAACGTGCTGTGGTAGTCAAGGAAGACGACCTACTCACCAAAGCCGACATAGCAGCACATCCTAAAGAGGTTAGTGAAGCCTTGTACACCGAACTCAAGATCTGGCTTGACAACCGTTGTTTTGAGATGTACGACGTATCAAAAGCTTCCAACATGATGACATCATGATATGTATACAAGTGGAAGTTTGTGAAAGTAGGCACCGTGAATGTTAAAGCTATCCGCCTTTGACTTGTCCTCCGCGGATTCATGGACACGGAGGCTTTCGATGTAGAAGCCTTCTCGGAAACTGCCCGCCGACAGTCCCAGAGGCTTCTGGCAAGTGAGGCGGCATGTCATCCAGAATGGAAATTTGCATCTATGGATATCGACAAAGCGTTCCTCGAAGGACTGACATATGAGGAACTTGCTCATGCCACCGGCGAGGAAACTCGCATGGTTTGCTTCGCCCTTCCACCAGGAAGTGCCCAGGTGCTTCGCACCTTACCAGGCTTCTCTTCATATGATGAAAGCCGACGCTGCCTCAGGTGCCTCAAGCCAGGAACGCGTACAAAGGACGCCCCAAGAGCGTTCTCCCTCGAGCTTCGTACGACTACTCGAGCTGTAGGCCTTGCACCGACAAGCTACGATCCTGAATTTGAATTCAGTCAGGATCTGTCAACAGCAAAACATGCCGATGACATCAATATGACATGACAGGCCCAAAGAAAAACGTAGACGACTATGTCCAGCGTGTCGAAAAGGTGTTTGGTAAATGCAAGCTCAAAAAATATTACACCAACTGCGCCGTTCGCTACAGGCAAAATGTACAAGGGGATGTGATCATGGACCAGGACGAGTATTTTAAACAACTGCGTCCTATCACGCATCCTGAGCTTACGGGAGCAGCGGCAGACGCCAAGGCTACCAAGCTCATCGCCGACATGTTCGTTAGCCTGCGAGGAGCTCTCGCCTATGCCCTTCTCACTCAAGTCTGGCCCATGGTGCGCGTGGTATCTCTCCAGAAGATCCAAGAGCCCACCAACTTACAAGTCAGACGACTGAATGCTGCGACGGGAAAGCTGATCAGCAGCCCGAAACGCATCACTTTCCCTCGGATAAAACCGACGAGCGAAGTGGACGCACATAGTGATTCGGGGTATCGGAAAGTCACCGGGGAGGGGGGCGATGAAACCAAGGGCTACGGTATTCGTGGGGCTAGCGTATTACGGCGAGGAATTTCGCTCCAAGGCAAATCCGTCGTTCACCTTTGCGACGGACTATGCAAGTCGCACCGGTTGCATGTGAGGTCCAGCTATGCCGCTGAGGCACTTGCAGCTGCGCATAATCTTGATGAATGCTACCCCGCGCTCATCGCTCTCCACGAGCTCAAGGCCGGAGCACTTACCCCACGACAACTACGAGATATGCGTGAAGTTGGAGGTTTAGCTATCAAAGTATCCCTTACTATAGACGCTGAGGCTGTACACAAATCGTTATCCAGCAAAGACCTTAAGATACCGACGGAACGTACTTTGCTGGGTCATATCAGCTGGATACGTGAGCTCATGGATATAGGTATAGTGCATAGAGTACAGCGGTGTGACACTAGAGACATGACCACATACGGGCATACAAAGGGGGGATCGATCGGGAGCTGCTTTTGGAAGTGATGTCAGGCACTCAGCCATTTTAGTATGACGTGAAGCAGTTTGTTCCCTTTCGGGGCCCCGAGGGCAGAACCAAACCTAAGTCGAATCAATTCTAGTCTGTCCTTGTTGCCCCTGCGGTCCAGTTTGCGAGCACGGGCGCCTAATACGGAGGCGCCCTCTTTCCTGCTCGGAAACGAGCCATACTTTTCACGCTTGGCAACGAGCCTGTTCAGATTGGTTCAAGCTCTTTGCCTTCATACCCTTTTGCCCGGAGGGGAATAGCCTGTTTGGCTTACCTCTAGCCGGGCCGATAGCCCTTGTATATCCGAGGGGCTATCCTGTGCGTGCGTGGAAAAGTTGTGCGAGGAAGCTCGCCGGCGAATAATCTCGCCCTTCAGTCTGGTGGTTGGCCAGACTGCGCATATTGTTTCCCTTGCAATCAGAGTTGCGCGCCTGTCGAGAGCCTAGCGACCGCGCGGCTTTACTCTCCGTCTCCTCCCCTCCCGACTTTAAGGGTAGCTGTTTGGGAGATGTTATAGATAATCGGGAGTATAGCCTGCGCGTCGCTGCCTTATGGCTCAAGGCACGCGCGCCCTATTTGCCCGGATACCTGACTTGTTATTCGCTACGTGCTGGAAAGATCACTACATCGATCTTATCCTATTTTACTCATCCACACCCCATATCGCATTCATTCGACATGGAATTGGATGCAATATGACCTACCGGAGTCATTTCAGACTCCTGCATCCTTATCGCGCGTCCTTCCCCTGCGGGTTGCCTGTGGGGCGGTGGTCCAGACCTCCGGGGGCTCACGCTTCGACCAAGGTGGACGTCGAAGGAGGGAGGCGCCGCCCCCCGGAGTCCCCAGAGGTCCGAGGCCCCGGCAAGGGGGCGTGGGGCAGCGCTGTTTTCTCTTGACGGGGGGGGGGGCGCTGCCCCCAGGCCCAGGGGCCCTCGCCGTCAGCGCAAAAAATGGCTCGGGGCGCAGGAAGTCGGGCCGGACGAAAGGGGTGTGGGGGGGTGGGAAAGGGGGGAGTTGGGAAGGGGGGGGGGGGAAAGAGGGGAGTTTCGGAATTGCCGCATGCAGTTGCTTTCGGCCCCAGCGACGGGCCCACCCCTCCATACATGGCCGCCTCTGGCGCCGGGAGGCGCCGGGAAAATCAGCTGCGCGAGCTGATTCTCACCCCCCCCCCTTTTGCTATCCCCCCCTTTCGCCCGGCCCGAGCCCTCGCCGTCGACACAAAAAATGATTCGGGGCGCAAAAAGCTGGCCTGATACAGTCAGGTCAGGTCAGGTCCGATCGCGATCGGAGGCCGCACGCGCCCCACAAGTAGAGACGGCGATGGAAAAACATGCAATGAGACACGCCCCTCTGAGATATGAGAATTGCAGGCAGGCTACTGCGAGGTCATGAAGTCCACGAAGTCGTCCTCGAAATGTGCTAAATCGAACACTCGTGTGCCATGAAATACTTCTGATAGCGACGTGGCGCGTTTGCTACTCAGATACTTGTTCACGTTATCTGTCCACCTTGTCCTCGGGCGTCCCTGGGGCCGATTTCCTGAAAGAGGGAGCCATTTCATCACCGGTTTCGGCCACGATAAATCGTATTGACAGGTCTTGTGGACGAGGCGCCACTGCAGTCTGTCAACTACCTACAACCAGTCGGAAACGGGGTGCTGCGACAGCGCGTTCTGAAGACGATGTTTGCACCGTCTGCCGGCGTCCTCCCAATCTTCATCTGGCCGCTTCCAGAAGCCGACGATTTTGCGGAGCATGGCGGCTCTCGCGGCGGCAATCTTCGTGCGTTGTTGCTGTGTCAGCGCGCACGTAGCTAACCCGTACGTGGCTGTAGGCGAGACCACGCTGTCGAAAAGACGAAACCGCAATTTGACAGAAACGTTTTTGTTGGTCAGGACCGTCCGGTTGGCGTGGTACTTGGCCCACGCGCACTCCATGCGATAGATGACGTTGATGTTCGATCTATCCAGCATATTCCCAGATAGCTTTCGTCCCAAATATTTGTGCATGCCTGATACAGTCAAGACGCTGAAATAAGGTACAGTTTGGGTTCGGAAGGGGCTCGATGTTCCTCAGGTTCCTCCAGTGCTGCTCCTCTTGCCCTCCTGGGGCACGGAGGCGCTCACGGGGCCAAGAAGGGGCTTCGTTCCTCATTTAGCGTTCCTTCTTTCAGCGGCCCGACTGTAGGGTGAAGTCGGGCCTGTCTCTCTACAGGGGGAATAGCCAAAAACAGTTGAAACATAGTCTGGGGATTATTTGTTGAGCATTCGTTGACCATTTGGGAGTATTTATTGCGTATGTTTTATTTTGTTTCGTCGAACATCCCCCTATAGGGGGACACGCCCGACTTAACTGGATAGGGAGGGCAGCGGTCCAGCCCTCAGGGAGCCCACGCGTCGGACGGATTGGGATGCTGAGGGGGGCGCCCCGCGCCACCCCCTGCAGTTCGTCTCGGCCCCGAGTTCCCTGCCGTCGCCGCCAGGCAAGAGCGGCTTGGGGCGCAAGGCTCGAGGGCGGCAGAGGGGGGTGGTGACTAGGGGGGGGGGGAGATCGTGGCGTGGACCGTGGTATCTCCCCGGTTTTCATGGCGCCTCGTCTTATTTCGTTGCGTCCCTGGCCCCCCCCCCCGGTCCGCGCACGTGCCGCCGGTCATGGTTTGCACCCCGAGGCATGGGGCGCAGACCTCTGGGGGGCCACGCCTCGAACGAATCGGACGTCGAACGGGGCTGAACCCAAACGGTGTTTTATTTGTGATCTCGTGGGCCGTCTTCGCTCCGACTTCGTTGTGGGGTGAGGGCGGACTCGAAACAACAGCGAGGGAGAATGAAAAAAAACGAAAAAGAAAAACGATAACAAAACGAAAACAAAAACGAAGACGAGAACGAAAAACGAAAACGAAAAGCACCCTTGAGGCTGAGCCCCTCGCCCCGCCCTTCGTGGGCCCTGGCGGCGACAGAGGGCCGTCTCTGTTACTGGCTCCCGTTTGGCCGTTTCGCCTCCTTCTGTTTTCCTTCCTCTGTTAATGAAAGCGGTGCGCGGCCCGCTTAGCTGCGACCGGAAGAGGCTCGCTCTCGACCCGCGGATCAAACAATTGTTTGGCTGTTTCGCGGCCGGTGCCGACGCCGTTGCTTTGCTGGGTGCCGTCGCCGTTGGTTTCCGGGTTAGGGCCCCCAAACGGGGTGGTGACCACGCCGTGCGGTGAATCTGTGGGGGTTCGGGGTCCCCGCACGGTTTGGGGGCTCGAGTCCCTCTTCGAGGATGTCTCGGGCAACAGGGGCCTCCAGGGTCCCAAGACCGTGCGGTGACGGACCGTGCGGCGAGGTCTCTTGGGGTTCCGAGGTCACCGCACGGTGTGTCACCGCACCGTTTCGGGACTCCAAGAACAGAGCTCCGAGGATGGTGCAAGGGTCGGACCAGGTGGGGGGTCAGGGTCGGTTCCGGGGAAAAAATCGTCGGGTGGGAGGGTACCAAAAACGAAGGTCCCAGGATGGTACGGGGGTCGGACCAGGTGGGGGGTCAGGGCCGGTTCTGGGGCAAAAATCGTCGGGTGGGGGGTACCAAAAACAGAAGTCCGCGGGTGGTACGGGGGTCGTCGGACCAGGTGGGGAGTCAGGGTCGGTTCCGGGGCAAAAATCGTCGGGTGGGGGGGTCCCAAGAACAGAGCTCCGAGGGTGGTGCGGGGGTCGGGACAGGTGGGGGGTCAGGGTCGGTTCTGGAGCAAAAATCGTCGGGTGGGGGGGTCCCAAGAACAGAGCTCCGAGGGTGGTGCGGAGGTCGGGCCAGGTGGGGGGTCGGGGTGGGGTCCAGGCGAGGAATTGCTGTGTGGGGGATCTGAGACCAGAAGTCCCGAGGGGTGCTCTGGAAGGGTGCGGGGGTCCGACGCGGTGTAGGTTGGGGTTGTTGTTGAACATTATTTATTCTAAAGAATAATTATTGTTGGGCCCCCTGGTGCACGCCCCCCCCGCCGCGCCTAGGCCGCAGCTACATTTTCATCATTTTCGTGAGGAAGCCTCAGGTAATACGATGTCATCAAGATCCGGTTGTTTTGTTCCCCCCCGCTGTCCCTTGCAAAAAACACTATAAAATGAAATTTCTTGTTCTAAAATAACCAAACTTCAAGAATCCCTTGCAAAAAATAAGGTAAAGTGGACATTCGCGCGCGCAAGACGAAATCCTTCCAAAACCTTAGTGTTCGTAACGATTTCAACATAAAAACATCAAAAAAACATTTTTTTTTTTTAAGGTCAAAATTTCATCCCGCGCGCTCTTGCGGATTTGCAGGAAACCCAACACTTTTTAAACATTTCTGTCAAACGGGCTTTTGCGATCAACTTCTTCACGTGCTTCGAACTTCTCCAACAACGGTTGCGCACCTGCCAGGGCCATCATCCCTGTCAAATAATACCATGCGGGACACATTCGTTTTTTCTTTCCGTGCGCACGCCGAAATCTTCAAAAACCATTGGGTTTCGTAGGAATTTTAGCACCGCGCAACATAAAATCATTTTTCGCACCGTAGGCCCTTCAAATCGTCGTCGTCGTATACTAAGCTAGTTTCCACAAGATGTTACCACAAGAAGTCATTGAAACCATGCGCCAGTGTAGTAGCCACGGTCGTCCGCATGCCACGAAGTGAAGTGTCCGAACGTCATAGGGCGGGAAGCTGGGTGTGGGTGGTGGCGAAGAGTCGTTTGGAAATGTGGTAGAGCTTGAACCGGCCCCCCCACAAAGTGGGGGTATTGGCGGGCGTCGTATGAAAACCCTGGCACTGGTGAGAACACTGAGCGTTCGGGTAAAATGATTGTTGTTGTTGTTGTTGTTGTGGTTTTTGTTATTATTGTTGGTGTTGTTGCTGCTGTTGTTGCGGTTGCTGTTGCTGTTGTTGTTGTTGCTGTTATTGTTGTTGCTGCTGCTGTTGTTGTTATTATTGTTGTTGTTGAATTCTCACATCTGAAGAATGATTATTGTTGATCCCCCCCACCGGTGCATAATGTTTCTCAATCAAAGTGTGCCCCTCGACGCTCGCACCCTTGACAGGGAAAGTCTTGATGCTCAAACTGGGCCCCTGGCCCCCGGGTTACAACAACAACGGCTTCCGCCTGAGACTTCCTTGCAATTTAGCCAGGACCCCCGCTCCCGCCCCAGACTTCCTCGCATGTTATTCAGGAATCGCGCTCTCGCTTGAGACCTCCTTACAATTTATCGCTCTCCTGGCGCTCTGGAGTCGCGCTCTCGCTGGAGACTCGCTTGCAACTTACTGAAGAATAGCCTTGCGTTGGAATATCCTGCAATTTGCCCAAGCGCCGCGCTCCCGACACCCAGGCACCCAGGAGTCGCGCCCGTTGTGGCCCCATGTGCATGCCCTTCGTGGCCGCGCTGTCGCCATGTGTGGCCCCCTCATTGTCCTACGTGGCCCAGTTGCTACCCTCAGTGGCCCCATATTTGCCTTCTGTGGCCCCACATTATCTGCACTTCGTGGCCCCCGCTCGTTCGCGCTCTTCGTGGCCCCATACGCATTCCCTTCGTGTCCCCGCTGTCGCCCTTCGTTGCCTACTTCGTGCCCTTCGTGGACTTGCTGTCGTTCTCTCTCGCTCTCGC
This sequence comes from Prorocentrum cordatum, assembly GCA_963575745.1. NCBI lineage: Eukaryota > Dinophyceae > Prorocentrales > Prorocentraceae > Prorocentrum > Prorocentrum cordatum. Next base: position 90,558 of record CAUYUJ010015725.1, read on the forward strand.
TTTCGCTCGTCGTCGCCGTCGTCGCCGTCGTCTTCGACGTCGTCGTCGTCCGTCGTCGTCGTCGTCGTGGTCGGTCCCCTGTCCGTCCTTCTTGGGGTCGGGTCGCCGGTCCGCGGCCGCCCCGCCGATCAGCGCTGCCGCTGGCCAGGCCGACGGTCCGCGGCCGCCCCGCCGCTTGTCGGGGCCCAGCCTGCAGGGAAGAAAGGTATACACCCCAAAATGGGTTCGCTCGAAGACGAAGAGGGCGGGTATTGAGGGTTTGGGGAATAGGCGTCATTGGACACTGGAGCAAATAAGGGCGAGCAGTCTTAAAATGCTTATTGGTGTTGTTGTTGTTGTTGGTGTTGTTGTTGCTGCTTTTGCTGTTATTATTGTTGGTGGTGTTGCTGCTGTTGCTGTTTTTGCTGTTGCTGTTGTTGTTGGTGCTGTTGTTGTTGCTGTTGCTGTTGTTGTTGTTGTGGTTGTTGTTGCTGGTAGTGTTGTTGTTGGTGGTGGTGGTGTTGTTGTTGTTAGCGTTGTTGTTGTTGGTGGTGGTGTTGTTGTTGTTGCTGATGCTGATGCTGTTGTTGTTGTTGCTGTTGCTGTTGCTGTTGCTGTTGCTGTTGCTGTTGTTGTTGTTGAACATTATTACTTCTAAAGAATAATTATTGTTGGGGCCCCTGGTGCACGGCCCCCTCGCCGCGCCTTGGCCGCAGCCATGTTTTCATCATTTTCGTGAGGAAGTCTCCGGCAAAACGGGTTGGTCCGGATCCGGTTGTTTTGTTACGGGCGGTTTTCCCTTGCAAAAAATAAGGCAAAGTGGACATTTCTTGTTCTAACATAACCAAACTTCAAGAATCCCTTGCAAAAAATAAGGTAAAGTGGACATTCGCGCGCGCAAGACGAAATCCTTCCAAAACCTTAGTGTTCGTAGCGATTTTAACATAAAAACATCAAAAAACCAATGGTTTTTCAAAAAAAAAATGTCAAAATTTCATCCCGCGCGCTCTTGCGGATTTGTAGGAAACCCAACACTTTTTAAACATTTCTGTCAAACGGGCTTTTGCGAGCAACTTTTTCACGTGCTTCGAACTTCTCCAACAACGGTTGCGCACCTGCCAGGGCCATCATCCCTGTCAAATAATACCATGCGGGACACATTCGTTTTTTCTTCGCGCGCGCACGCCGAAATCTTCTTTCGCGCACGGAAAAACGTCGTATCAGACGCTAGCGCCTCACCAGCCAAAGCAGTCCATATCATTGTAGGACCTACAGACAGTACCGGCGGTTTCTTAGGAATTTTAGCAACGCGCAACATAAAATCATACGAATCGCACCGTAGGTCCTCGAAAAACATCTGTACGAATTTTCAAAATTTCTACCCGTGTTGGATCAGGGGGAAAAGTCGTATACTAAGCTAGCGTCCAGAAAATGTTACCACAACAAGTCACTGCACCCATGCGCCAGTGTAGTAGCCACGGTCGTCCGCAGGCCACGAAGTGAAGTGTCCGAACGTCATAGGGCGGGAAGCTGGGTGTGGGTGGTGGCGAAGAGTCGTTTGGAAATGTGGTAGAGCTTAACCGGCCCCCCCACAAAGTGGGGGTATTGGCGGGCGTCGTATGAAAACCCTGGCACTGGTGAGAACGGAGTGTCCCCACGTGCTAGTAATTGTTGTTGTTGTTGTTGTTGTTGTTGTTGTTGTTGTTGTTGTGTGTTGCTTGTTGCGTGTTGCGTGTTGCGTGTTGTTTGTTCCTTGTTGTTTGTTGTTAGTTGTTTGTTGTCGTCGTCCCCCCTGCGACCCACCCCGCGACCCACCCCGCGACCCACCACGCGACCAAGCCTGCGACCCACCCACGGCCCACCCCGTGACCTGCCCGCGACCCACCCGCGACCCACCCCGCGACTTAGCCGGCGACCCCCCCGCGATCCACCCCGCAACCCAGTCCGCAACCCACCCCGCGACCCAGTCCGCAACCCAGTCCGCAACCCCCCCGCGACCCACCCGCGCTCTACCCCGCGACCCACCCGCGACCCACCCGCGACCCATACGCGACCCACCCGCGACCCACCCGCGACCCGGCCCGCGACCCACCCGCGACCCACCCGCGACCCGCCCCGCGATCCACCCACATTCTTTTAACGAAAAAATCGGCGCTTGCGGCGGGCTCAGTGCAGATGTTGTAACAGTCAGGCGCGTGCGGCAGGCTTCTTCAGAGCCTCGCAGACTGACGACGTCCTCGCCGCCCCTCTCTTGTCCGCCACTGCGGGGTGCTACGTAACCAACCTATAAGCTATAACCTAAGTCAGAGCGAGGGGGCGGAACGGTCATTCATTGTCCCTGGGTGCGTGGTCCTCGCGGAAGTTGAAGGATTTTGCGAAAGTGTACCGCCGATTCTGGTCGCACGCTGGGTTCTCGGGTTCCGGTTCTGGGTTCCCGGGTGCCCGGTTCCGGGTTCCGGGCCGATTTCGTAGGGCGGCGGGGTTCCCGGGTTCCCAGGTTCTTGGTCGATCTTCTTATCGATCGGTCTCACCATCGATCTCATGACCCACTTCTTTATCGATCTCACCATCGATTTCACAATCGATCTCACCATCGATCTCACAAGCGATCTCACTAGAGATCGCATGAGCGATCTCAAGATCGATCTCATTGAATCGATTTTACTCTCGGTCTCACCATCTTCCTCATTGTCGATTCCACTATCGAAATCATTATCGACATCACAATCGATCTCCAGATCCATAGTGTCAGTTGTCAACTTATTCACTAATTTGGGTTTTCTCAAGTGTCATTGATCTCCAGAAACGGTTCCGCGCGCTCTCGCCTCGACGCCGGCTACATTTTTTCTGAGAACGAGGCTCTCGCTCGAGCGTTGGCTTGAGCCTAAATGTAGGCCCTTGGAGGCCCAGCTACGACGACAACGGTTCCCGCTCGATATTTCCTGACAATTTACCCCGGGATATCCTGGCCAGAGAGGCCCCCGAACTCGGGAACGGCGCTCTCGCTCGAGACGTCCTCGCAATTCAATGACATCGGCGGAGGCCCAGCCACGACGACAAGGGCTCCTGCTCGATACTTCCTCACGATTTACTCCGACAGCCCCTGGCCAGGAAGGCCCCCGAACTCAGGAACGGCGCTCTCGCTTGAGACTTTTCGTCATTCAGGCAAGTTGGTGGAGGCCCGGACACGGCGACAAGGGCTCCCGTTCGATATTTCTCCGTAGGTATTCCGAGAGCCCCTTGCCAGAGAGGCCCCAAAACTCAGGAACGGGCCTCTCGCTCGAGATTTATTCGCACTTCAGTCAGTGGCCGACAAGGAAGGAATTCCCCCCGAAAGCGGGTGCAATCGAAGGCGAAGTGGGCGGGTATCGAGGGTTGGGGTATACGGAATGCAAAACACAGGTGCCAGTAAGAGCGAAAATGTTTCAATGATTGTTGTTGTTGCTGTTGTTGTTGCTGATGTTTTTGTTGTTGTTGTTGGTGTTGTTGTTGTTGTTGCTGTTGCTGTTGCTGTTGTTGTTGTTGTTGTTGTTGTTGTTGTTGTTGAATTCTCATTTCTGCAGTAATTGTTCTTGATCCCCCCTCACCGGTGCATGCTGCTTTTCTCAAGCAAAGTGTGCCCCTCGATGCTCGCACCCTGTTTTTTGACAGGGAAAGTCTTGATGCTCAAACTGTGCCCCTGGCCCCCAGGTTACAACAACAACGGCTCCCGCTTCAGACTTCCCCACGATTTAGCCAGAACCCCCGCTCCCGCCTGAGACTTCCTCGCATTGTATTCAGGAATTGCGCTCTCGCTTAGGACTTCGGGCAATTTATTTAGGAATCGTTCTATTGGCGCTCTGGAGTCGCGCTCTCGCTGGAGACCTCCTTGCAATTTATTTAAGAATAGCGCCCTTGCGTTGGAATTTCCTGCAATTTGCCCAAGCGCCGCGCTCCAACACTCAGGCACCCTGGTGTCTCGCTCACGCTTAGGACTCCCTCGCACATTATTTAGGAAACGGGATCTCTTTGCTTTCCGTGGCCCCGTTGCAGCCCTTCGTGGCCCCCTCGCTGCCTGTCGTGGCCCCGTTGCAGCCCTTCGTGGCCCCCTCGCTGCCCTTCGTGGCCCCGTTGCAGCCCTTCGTGGCCCCCTCGCTGCCCTTCGTGGCGCCCTTGCAGCTCTTCGTGGCCCCCTCGCTGCCCTCCGTGGCCCCCTTGCAGCCCTTCGTGGCCCCCTCGCTGCCCTTCGTGGCCCCGTTGCCCTGAAGGCCCCCTCGCTGCCCGTCGTGGCCCCGTTGCAGCCCTTCGCGGCCCCGTCGCTGCCCTTCGTGGCCCCGTTGCAGCCACTTGTGACCCCCTCGCTGCCCTTCGTGGCCCCGTTGTAGCCCTTCGCGGCCCCGTCGCTGCCCTTCGTATGTTTGTATACCCTTTGTGGCCCCCGCTCGTTCGCGCCCGTCGTGGCCCCATAGGCATGCCCTTCGCAGCCCCGCTGTCGCGCTTTGTGGCCCCCTCGCTGCCCTTCGTGGCCCCGTTGCTGCCCTCAGTGGCACCGTCTTTGCCCTCCGCGGCCCAATATATGTATGCCCTTCGTGGCCCCCGCTCGTTCGCGCCCGTCGTGGCCCCATGTGCATGGCCTTCGTGGCCCCGCTGTCGCCCTTCGTGGCCCCCTCGCTGTCCTACGTGGCCCAGTTGCTACCCTCAGTGGCCCCGTCGTTGCCTTCGGTGGCCCCGCATCTGCCCTTCGTGGCCCCCGCTCGTTCGCGCCCGTCGTGGCCCCATACGCATTCCCTTCGTGTCCCCGCTGTCGCCCTTCATGGCCTACTTCGTGACCTTGGCCCTGCTGTCGTTCTCTCTATCGCTCTCTCTTTCGCTCGTCGTCGTGGTCGGTCTCCTGTCCGTCCCTCTTGGGGTCGGGTTGCCGCCGATCAGCGCTGCCGCTGGCCAGGCCGACGGTCCGCGGCCGCCCCGCCGCTTGCCGGGGCCCGGCCTGCAGGGAAGAAAGATACCCCCCCAAAGGGGTACGATCGAAGACGAAGAGGGCGGGTATCGAGGGTTTGGGAAATACGCGTTAATGGACACTCGAGCAGATAAGAGCGAACAGTCTTCAAATGATTGTTGTTGTTGATGTTATTGTTGTTGTTGTTGCTGTTGCTGTTGCTGTTGCTGTTGCTGTTGCTTGTTGTTGTCGTCGTCCCCCCTGCGACCCACCCCGCGACCCACCCGCGACCCTGCCTGCGACCCACCCCGCGACCCACCCCGCGACCCACCCCGTGACCCAGCCTGCGACTCACCCGCGACCCACCCGCGACTCCCCGCGACCCGCCCGCGACCCGGCCCGCGACCCACCCAGCGACCCACTTTGCGACCCACCCCGCGACGCAACCCGCGACCCACCCCGCTACCCACCCCGCGACCCACCCCGTGACCCAGCCCGCGACCCACCCGCGACCCACCCGCGACCCACCCGCGTTTACTTTGCGACCCACCTGCGACCCATCCGCGACCCATACGCGACCCACCCCGCGACCCACCCGCGACCCACCCCGCGACTCACCCGCGACCCACCCCGCGACCCCCCGACCCACCCGCGACCACCCCGCGACCCGCCCGCCCCGGCCCGCGACCCACCCAGCGACCCACTTTGCGCCCCACCCCGCGACGCAACCCGCGACCCACCTCGTTTACCCACCCCGCGACCCACCCCGTGACCCAGCCCGCGACCCTCCCGCGACCAACCCGCCAACCACCCGTGTTTTTTTTGCGACCCACCTGCGACCCATCCGCGACCCATACGCGACCCACCCCGCGACCCACCCGCGACCCGGCCCGCGACCCATCTGCGACCCACCCTCGACCAACCCCGCGATCCACCCACATTACTTTAACGAAAGAATCGGCGCCTGCGGCGGGCTCAATGCATAATTTGTAAAAGTTAGGCGCCTGCGGCGGGCTTCTTCAGAGCCTCGCAGACTGACGACGTCTTCGCCGCTACCCTCTCTCTTATCCGCATCTGCGGGTTGCTACGTACCAGCGCTGCTAAGTACGACCTAAGCACAGCGGCGATCTCAGAGGAGGACGGGGAGGAGGAGTATGAGGACGACGACGACGACGACGAGGAACAGGAGCAGGAAGAGGAGTCGGAGAATGAGAATGAGGAGGAGGAGGAGGAGGAGGAGGAGGAGGAGGAGGAGGAGGCCCCTGGAGATCCCCCCGCTCGCACCAAAACAGTGCTCTTCTCGCCTGACCTGTCGCTCCTTCCTCCCCCCCCCCCTCGGGTGGCCCGCCCTGCCTTCCCAGGTGCCTCCTCCTCGGGTGCCCCGGCGGGCGCGGCTGTTGTGGTCTCGAAGGGGGGGGTCCCCCTCGCCCATCTTCAGGAGGGGGAAAAACACACAGACACAATTAATCGTCGATTCCTCAGAAAATATAGGAAAATATGGGAAGTGTATGAAAATATGGGAAAATGTGGGGAATCTTTTTATCTGTGTGTATTTATTTGTGTGCCCTGGGGCCCCTTCACATCTGGCGCGCCGGCGCGCCCCTCTTCCCCGTGGCACCCAGATCCGAATCGGGTCGGGCGAAAGGGGGGGATTGGGAAAGGGGGGGTTACGAAATTTGCTGCATGCAGCTGGTTTCGGCCTCACCGAGGGGCCCATTCCTCGATACATGGCCGTTCCCGGCGCCGGGAGGCGCCGGGAAAATCAGCTACGTGAGCTGATTCTCAACCCCCCCCTTTGCTATCCCCCCTTTCGCCCGAGCCGACCGAAGCTCCCCCGAGGAATGGGGCGGGCGGTCCGGGTCCGACTTCGGCCTCTCGAGGCCCTCGCCGTGCCTCGGGACCGTCAAACATTGACCAAGGGCTCCCCCGAGGGCGCGAAGTTATTCGCGCTTCGCGGTCCTCGTTCCTTCTCCCCCTCCTCCTCGTCCTCCTATTCTCCCTTTGGGAGGGCGGCGCGAGAGCGCGAAGTTATTCGCGCTTCGCGCAGCGCGAAGCGCGAACTTAGGAGCCCTTGCAAACATTGACTGGGGACGAAAGACGGGCCCTGCAGTCGGGGCGCTGAAGAAGGAGCTCTTTTTCGTTGGACAGGGGCTCTGTGTTCCTTAATGGTTTCACGGCTTGCCCCACGTTGTCCTCAGGTTTTCGAAGGGACATCGAAGTTCAACTTCTGGAGAAAAGGGGCCTCTTTCCTTATTTAGGGTTCCTTAGGTCAGCGCCCCGACTGTAGCGAAGTGGTCCGGACCTCGGGGCCCACACATCGAAGAGATCGGGGCAGCCGGATGTCTGGGCAGGTGCCCTGTTTCCCCGCGCCCTGCTTCTCATCCGCGTCCTTTTCTCCATCTCCTCCGCCGCGAGACCCCTCTGGGCCAGTCCCGAGGCCCCCCTCCTGGAGGACATTCTGGCCAGTTCTCCGAGCTGCCGCCAGCCGTGGCGACGAGAGCCTCCAGCAGCGCCGCACAAAGCTCTAAGCTTAGGTCGAGCATGGCCTCCTACAGAAAAATTAGGAGCATGCAGAAAAACACGTTTCAAACATGGTCAGCAAATCGCCCCCTGGGCAATTCTTTTTACTACTGTTGAGCATTCCTCCTATAGAGGGACATGCCTGACTTAACTCTAAACCGACGGCGGCGTCGACGGCGGCCTCGTCCTCCCTCCCTCGATTCGCCCTCGTTCCTTCCTCTGCCCCTCCTCGCCCCGTGCCTCGCCGCCCCCTCTCCCGGTGTACGAGGCAGGCCCGCCGCCCGAGCAGAGCAGGGTCGGGCGGCCGCCCGCCGCCCGCGAGGACGGCGACAGTCCCGAGGAGAAGGAGGACGAGGAGGACCCCTCCCCCAGAGCTTCTTGTGCTGCTGGGTGATTGCGTCTCTCTCTCTCTCTCTCGCTTGCACTCTCTCGCCTTCTCTCTTTTTTTCGCGCGCTCTTTCTCTGTCTCTCTCTCTCTCTCTCTCTTTTCTCGCTCTCCCTCTCTCACTCTCTCTGTCTCTCCCCCTCTCTCTCTATATATACACACTTGTGTGTTTGTGCGGCGTCTTTGTTTTTTGTTTGTTTCTCTCTCTCTCTCTCGCTCTCTCAGTCTCGCTCTCTCGCTCTCTCTCTTTCTCTTTTTCTTTCTCTTTCTTTCTATCTGAATATCTCTCTTGCTGCTTGTGTTCTATATTATATAGAACAGGAAGAGCCCTGGCACGAGCGCGCGAATGTCCACAATGATTTGGGGCCTGGACCTCGCGCCATCACAAGGAAACGCCAACTTCAACCGCCAATGGGCATGGCAGCAGCGCGCCGTTCGCATGGAATGTCGCGGCACTGTCGTTGGCTGACCGTCGAGCAGTTTCCACTCTCACTTAGCGCGTCGCTCGGCGGTCCCACTGTTCTAGAGTTCATCATGTTGGGGGGCGGGGGGCGTTGTTCATATGTTCAACATACGTACACACATCGCAGGAACGCCAGCGGATCCCCTTGTAACCGAGAAGGGCCGGGTGTTGCTAGAAGTGCCTCTGGCCCAAGGTGCCCCCAGCTTTTCGCTCCATTTTGGAGCCCATGGGGCCCTCTGGGCCTCGTGAGGGGTGCCTTGGAGGCCGTAGGGGCCACCCCGAGAATCCTGGGGGCACCCTGGGCCAGGGGCACTCCTAGCAACACCCGAAAGGGTGGGGCGGCGCTCGCACCGCCCGCGATCTCCCCCCCCCCCCCCGCCCCAGTCCACGGGTGTGCGCGGGGGGCGCCCGCGCGGCCGACCGCCGCGCGGCACGGCCTGCAGCCCGGGGAGGCCGGAGCAAGCGGGCACGGAGTTTTGGATCGGAAGCCGGAACATACGGTACATCGACAAAATGTACTTTAGGACTCTAGGAATGCCGGGACGGTCGGTCCCTGCTCAAGCAGGGGGCGAGGGGGGAGGGCTCCTCAGAGGGCGCCGGCCTTACACCTGTAGCCTACAGATGAGGCCCGCGCCTTCGAAGAAGCAGCGGTGCTTCTACGGCACATCGACAAAATGTTGCACCACCTGGTGTTGTGAAGAAAGCAAGCCGATTTTGCAGTGGATGTTCGCTTCCACCCCCCCCCTCCCCCCAATCTTAACATTGGCTGCGGTCCCGGGTTCATCGAAACGGCTCGGTGGTGCAACAGTATGTCGCGAGTCCTGGGGGGGGCGCCAAGGGACCTTTGCCATGTGCCCAATATTGAGATCAGGGTGAGGGGGGGGCCAGGAGCAATGCAATATAGCTGACAATGCGCGGCAAAAGTGGTGCAACATGTCGTCCACGTACGGTATACATTACCAGTGGCGGGCGCTTTTCAATCCCAGGAGTTTCTTGAGGGTCGGGGACGACGCTGGGGTGGTGTGGCGTATCGGAGGTGAGGGGGTGAGATCGAAGTGGAACGGAGAGCCCCCCTACCGGGAAATCGATTTCGGTTTCGTGTTCGTGCGTGCCGTGCGGGCGAGGCGAAGCTGCGTGGGCGGGCGAGAGAAAGTCTCCTGTGGCTGAGGCGCGGCCGGACCAAATGATTCCCTTCCGGGCGGCCGGGGCCCCGCGGTGTCCCGCCGGTGTCCCGCTGGTGTCCCGTGTGGCTGAGGCGCGGCCGGACCAAATGATTCCCTTCCGGGCGGCCGGGGCCCCGCGGTGTCCCGCCGGTGTCCCGCCGGTGTCCCGTCCGTGTCCCGTCGGTGTCCCGATGATGATTATGACGATGATTATGATGATGATGGTGATGATGATGATGGTGATAATGATGATGATCGATAGGGAGATCGATTGTGAGATCGATTGTGATATCGATTGCGAGATCGATAGTGCGACCGAATGTGAGATACATTGCCAGATCATTAGTGAGATCGATTGTGAAATCCAATGCGAGATCATTAGTGATATCGATACTGATATCGAGTGTGAGATCCATACTGAGACCGAGTGTGAGATCGATTGTGAGATCGATAGTGAGACCGAATGTGAGATCGATTGTGAGATCGATTGTGATATCGATAGTGAGATCGGTTGTAAGACCGAATGTAGTCTTGTGATATCGATCGTGAGACCGAATGTGATACCCATTGCGAGATCATTAGTGAGATCGATTGTGAGATCGATAGTGAGATCGGTTGTGGTTTCCATTGCGAGATCATTAGTGAGGTCGATTGTGATATCGATAGTGATATCGATTGTGAGATCGGTACTGCGACCGAATATGCGATCGATTGTGATATCGATAGTGAGATCGATAGTAAGACCGAATGTGAGACCGAGTGTGAGATCGATAGTGAGATCGATAGTGAGACCGATCGAGTGAGACGTTGGTTCCTCCCCCCCCGAACCTCCTTATCACCCGAAGGGTGGTCGTATAGGTATTGTTTTCCCCGTTTTCTTAGGGAAACGATGACACATGTATACACCAGGATCCCGTGTACACCATAATCCGCGTTTTTGTTCGCATTTCGGCGCAGGGTCGGGAAAAGCGTCGGTGTATAGAGTTCGGATCCCCATAGGAGCGTCGAAGACGACAAACAAACGGCAGGAAGTACGTAGCACAACGGATTCCCACTCAAGCCACGCACCCAGGGACAAGGAAGGACCGTTCGGCCCCATCACTCTGACGTGGCACACCCCACAGTTGCGGAGAAGAGAGAAGGGAGGGCGGCGAGGACGTCGTCAGTCTGCGAGGCATTGAAGAAGCCCGCCGCAGGCGCATAACTTTAACAAGTTATACATTGAGCCCGCCGCAGGCGCCGATTCTTTCGTTAAAGCAATGTGGGTGGTTCGCGAGGTGGGTCGCGGGCCAGGTTGCGGGTGCGTCGCCTGCCGGGTCGCGGGCTGTGTCGCGGGTGGGTCGCGGGTAAGTCGCGGGCCGGGTCGCGGGCCGGGTCGTTGGCCGGGTCGCGGGTGGGTCGCGGGTGGGTCGCGGGTGGGTCGCGGGGTGGGTCGCGGGTTGCGTCGCGGGGTGGGTCGCGGGGTGGGTCGCGGGCTGGGTCGCGGGATGGGTCGCGGGTGGGTGGCGGGATGGGTCGCGGGTGGGTCGCGGGCGGGTCGCGGGTGGGTCGCGGGGTGGGTCGCGGGTTGGGTCGTGTGTTGGGTCGTGTGCTGGGTCGCGGGGTGGGTCGCTGGGTGGGTCGCGGGTGGTCGCGGGTTGTGTCGCATAGGGGACGACGATAACAAACAATTCCAAAAACAACAACGACCACAACAACAACACCAACAACAACAGCAGCAACAACAACCACAAGAGCAATACTTTTCAGACTGTTTGTCCTTGTTTAATCTCGTTCCGCGCAGCACTTATACCCTTTTGTCTTCGACTGCACCCCCTGGGGGTACATCCTCCTTACCTGAGGCGCACATTGAGCGCAGCTGCCAAAACAGGGGAAGGGAGGACGGACGGGGGAAGAGAAGGATGGACCACGAGAGAGGACCTCTCGGAGAAATCTCGACGAAGCATCGAGCGGGGGCCCTTGTCATCGCGGCTGCGTCCCCACTACTTTGACTGAGTTGCAAGGATGTTCACAGAGAGAGAGAGAGAGAGCGCTGTTCCTGAATTCGGGAACCTCTCTGGCCAGGGGCCACCCAGATCGCGAGGAAATATCGAGCGGGAGCCTTGTCGCCGCGGCTGGGCATCCGCGAACTTGACTGAATTGCGACGACGTCTCATGCGAGAGCGCCGTTTCTAATTTCGGGGGCCTCTCTGGCCAGGGCCTCTCACGTCGTGGAGCCCTTGTCGTCGTAGTTGGGCTTCCACCATCTCGACTGCATTACGGGGGTGTCTCGACCGAGGCCGTTCATGAGTTCGGTCTTCTGGTTGCAGTACTCTTCAGTGCAAGTCATCAAGACTAGAGCAGACTCAGCAGTGCACTCTGCATGCGCGCCACTCTGCCATGGCCTGCATGCGGGCGAATTCGCCCACGGGCAACTCAGCCGACGCAGCTTGCAGGACGCCGATGCGACTTATCAAGTCTTGCACTTCGTCTACGGTGAGGGCGAAGCTAGCGGGATGCGGCGAGTCGCACAGCCAAGCAGCGTCGCGCGCAAGCGCGGCTGCAGGCGGCCGGACGAGCGCAAGCCAATGTCTAGGGGAAGGCTGATGCAATATTAGGGCCTCTGTGGGCGCGCTTGGGGCCTCTGCGGGCTAAGGCCTCGCGCTTGAAGCCTCTGTGAACCGTGTCGGGGGCCTCAGTGAGCAGCGCGCGGGGGCCTCCGTGGGCTCGCCTGACGACTCCTCTCTGGGCTGGGGCCTCGGTGGGCGCGCGTGGGGCCTCTGCGGGCGTTGTCGTGGGGCCTCAGTGAGTAGCGCGCTGGAGCCTCCGTGGGCACGCGTAGGGCCTCTGCGGGCTGGGGCCTTTCTGGGCTGCGTCGGGGGCCTCAGTGGGCAGCGCGTGGGAGCCTCGGCGCGCTTGGCCCACCTTTGTAGGCTGGGGCCTCGGTGGGCGCGCGTGGGGCCTCTGTGGGAAGTCCACGCCTCAGTGGGCAGCGCCGTGAGGCCTGCCTGGGCACGCTCGGGGCCTTTGTGGACTGTGTCAGGGGCCTCAGTGGGCAGCGCGCTCGGGCCTCTGTGGGCGCGCTTGGGGCCTCTGCGGGCTAAGGCCTCTCTGGGCGCGCTTAGGGCCTCTCTGGGTTGTGCTGGAGGGCCTCAGTGGGCGGCGACCGGGGTCCTCTGTGGGCGCGCTCGGGGCCTCTGTGGGCTGGGGCCTCTGTGGGCGCGCGTGGGGCCTCTGTGGAACGGGGGGCCTCCGTGGGCAGCGCGTTGGGGCCTCCGTGTGCACGCTTGGGGCGGGGGCTTGGGCTGTTGTGGGTTGTGCCGAAGGTCTCATTGGCCAGCGCGCTGGGGCCTCTGTGGGCGCGTTTGGGGCCTCTGTGGGCTGGGCCTCCGTGGGTGGGCGCGCTTGGGGCCTCTGTGGGCAGCGCGGGGGAGCCTCTGTGGGCGCGCTTGGCGCCATGTGGGCTGTGCAGGAGGGCCTGCGGGCAGCATGCTGCGGTCCTTGTGGGCTTACTCTGGGCCTCAGTGGGTTGCGTGTTGGGGGCCTCAGTGGGCAGCGCGCCGGGACCTCGGTGTGTGCTGGGGCCCCTGTGGGCGCGCTTGGAGCTTCTGTGGGCTGTGTCCGGAGGCCTCAATGAGCAGCGTGGTGGGGCCTCTGTGGTTTGGGGGCCTCTCTGGCCAGGTCGTGTAGAAGTACATCGCGAGGGAGTGTCGAGCGGGAGCCCCTGTCGTCGCAAGTGGCCCTCCGGCTCCGCTACTGAATTGCAGTCTCGGACCACTGGCTCTAGAAGTACAGCTTGTGGAAGTAACGAGCCCTTTGTCGACGCGGCGTGGCCTGCACCAAATTGGCTGAATGACGAGGGCGTCTCGAGCGAGAGCGCCACTCTTGAGTTCGGGGGCCTCTCTGGCAAGGGCCTCTGCGAATATATTTTGAGGCAGTATCGAACGGGAGCCCTTGTCGTCGCATTGGGGCCTACACCCGTTTGATTGAATCATGAGGAAGTCTCGAGCGAGAGCGCCGTTCCTGAGTTCGGGGACCTTCCTGGCCAGGGGCTCTCGGAGTACATCGTGAAGAAGTATCAAGCAGGAGCCTTTGTCGTCGTGCCTGGCCCCCCGCCAACTTGATGGAATTGCGAGGAAATCTCGAGCGAGAGCGCCGCTCCTGAGTTCGGAGGCCTCTCTGGTCAGGGTGTCTCGAAGTAAACTGTGAGGAAGTATCGAGCGGGAGCCGTTGTTGTCGAAACTGGGCCTCCAAGGGCCCACTTTTAGGGTCAAGCCAACGCTCGAGCGGGAGCCTCGTTCGCAGAAAAAATGTAGCCGGCGTCCAGGCGAGAGCACCCGGAACCGTTTCTGGAGATCAACAATCTTTATTAAAGGCTGCCGCCTATGCCGCCGACCCCAGAGAAGGTTGTCGAGTTGTTCAGTGGCATTTCTGGGTGGGTTCGGACTCTTCGGTTCTCAGGAAAAACCGGAGCTTGCTCAAGTGAGCGCGAGCGCGATTAGCGCTGCCTTGCATGTTTCTGCGTTCGGTGCTGTTGCTGTCCGTCTGTTTTCGCACTTCGAGTTTCGACACGCACTTTCTCGCGCGGCTTGTGCCCTATAGGAGGTTATACCCAAGAAACTCCCAGATAGTCTCCAAGAGGCTTCCTTAGACATCGTAGCACATTTGGTTGTTTTTTGTTTTCTTTTGACGATTTTTGGTTTAGTTTGTAGATTTTTGTTAGTTTGCCGATTGTTGTTTTAGTTTGTAGGTTTTTGCGTTAGTTTGTCGATTTGTGTTTTAGTTCGTCGGTTGTTGTCGCCCCCTTGTCTAGGCACCGGGAAAAGGGGGCAGGGGGGGGGCGATTCCGAAGTATGTCGTGAGGCCTGTTTGTGAACGTGGCGTGATTTAGAAGGGATTATGGCGTCGGGGGTGCGACTATCGAGTAATTTACGAGGGGTCGTGGTCTCTGAGACGCGAATCCTGAGTAGTGTACGCGGGATTGTGGTCTCGGGGACGCCCAAGAGTCGCCCAAGAAGGCCCAGGAGGGCTTCAAGACAGACCCAACGCGGGCCCAAGAGGGGGAGCCCGAACCGCAAATTCGAGTGCGCCGCCCCAAAGCCTCCCAAGAGGCCACAAGAGGCATCCAAGGGGCTTCCAGGAGGGCCGAAGAGGATCCCAAGAGGCCCAGAAGAGGCCCAAAAGAGGGCCCCAAACGGCCCCAAGGGGGTGTCGACATTGCTTCCAAGAGGCCCACGAGAAGCGCCCAAGGCGGCTTCGGAGGCCACCACACGTGGCTCCGTCACGGAACCCGAAGCCTCAGAGAGGTTTCCAAGACGGCCCAAACTGGTCACGTCTGCAATGACTTTCGGCCTTGCCCGCAACCGTGAATCCGTGACTGGATTGCGCGTTCCCCGCTCCATGGATGTTCGTCGGAATGTTCTGAGAAGCTTTCGACCCCCATGCAGAAGTTTGGAAGCCCTCCGGCCCGGGGCCGGCTTGTCAGCCTTCGAGTTGTTGTTTGACGGTTCCGGGGCCCAGGGAGGGACCCAAAAGGCCAAAATATACCGAAGCCACCCAGTAAATATCCTCTTTTCCGCCTCGTATTCAATTAGAACTTAACTTAGTTTGCATGCATTGCACTGTCCGCGCGAACTGAAGCTGCGTTTCCGCAGCCATACGACTGCTCGAGCCAGCCGACCTCGGCTGGCAGGAGAGAAAAGGAGCGCGCTGGGGTGCGCGGGCGGCACGTCGTCGTCCGTCCTCGGCCGTCCTCCTCCCTTCACATTCCTGACGGAGTAGTCTTGCTTAACGGATACCTGTCTTATCAATGTCTCATCCCGCCTCCGCTCTCTCTGAGCAGAGCGAACATGAGACCTTAATTCCTTTGTCATCTTACCCCGATTCTCAGAGGAAAGACTGGTTATCAGCCGAAACGCGCGACTCAGTCGACGCGGGGACATTAGATACAAAAGAAGATCTTCCAGTCGTGCCCCGCGACTCAGTCGCTGCGGGAAAGAGCTACGATAAGACTAATATCGTGTCCAATATCTCGAGGAGCGCCGATGAGCGCGTTGTGCAACACGATGGACACGACGCAAACAGAGACGGTCCTTTTCAGGACCGGATCCCTCCTTCACATATCGCCAGTCGGGTCGCGAGGGGAAGAAGTATCGAGGGGATGACCGAAATGTCGGCTGACGTATCCCCCGAAGGAGCTCCGATAGGTGATTGTGAGCGAACCCCGGACCCGCACGGGCGAGATGGCGTCACATCAAGACCCAGGCGAGGTGCATTCTCGTCCTGGAGTGCCAAATCGACGGAGTCGATAAGCACAATTCAGAATACCCCACACGCCACTGCCAATGCCGCTGGCGAAGCCGGCCGGCCAGGGGAAGCCCGAGGGAATATGAATACGTTCTTTGATATCCCGACCGAGTGGGTGGGCATGAGTAACAATGCCCCAATCCCGATAGCACTCAACTGACAATTCGGTCAAGACAGTGATGATCCAATAGACAAAGATCATGAAACATATTCCATGGAGGAAGAGTTTGATAGTATCAATAATGCTATTTCCCTGAGCCGAGCATTGTCCGTGATGATGGAAGAAGACATCCCTGCTCAAGACGAAAGATGGTCTCCCGATGGATCCGATGAAGACACTAGTGTCCTGACGCCTCAGGCGGACAGGACGGAGGCTCAGATGAAGCACGAGAGGGAATCCACAGGACGAACCCCTGCGCCTAACCTTAAGAAACAACGGAATGAGGACTACGAGCTAAATGTCTCACCGTTGAAGGAAGGTTTCTTCCGTCGTGCCGCCACCTCAGGTGAGTGGCAACCCACTATTCCCGCTGTTGTTGAGGATGAAGAAATGGTCGGACAACTAGCTACATGTGCTCAGCTAATAACACGAGACGAAGAGGATGCGGAAGTCTTACATGCGCCCAAACCACAAGAAAATACTTACGTTCGCCCCAGATCAAATGCTTCAAGCAGGGGGTGGCCCAAGATGCCAACATCAGGGGCGAGATTTACTTCAAGGAGCAATAATGCGGTTTCTATGATGGAGACATGTTGGAACCCCAACCCTGACTGCGCGCCCCAGGCGGAGAGCAGATGCCCAGGGAAAGCCAACAGGCCACAAGGTGCATGTAGGGGCCCAGTGTGCAAGAATTGCTCGGACGTTTGCAACAAGTGTAACATGCAATGGCTGTGCGCGGAGCGTTACCCAATGGACGAGCATAATTGCACATATCTTCTCACACAGTCTATTGGGGACCAGGCCAGGCTGGCGGAAGCTAACACTCAGAGAGAGTTTCTGACCAATGAAGCGCAGCTGGCCGAAAGAGCTCGATTGGACAGAGAAGACTTAACTGAAACTGCAAATGAAGCTAGACAAACGTTCGAGGCTGAGTGCATCGCCCTAGCAATGGCTGCTAGAGAGCGCGAAGAGACGCTGATAGAACATGTGCACAATCAGACCGAGGCCGTTAAATGGCAAGTGGAGAGGGAAGCCGAAAATAGATACAGAGAATTATTGACTTCGGAGAGACAGGCTGTCATGATGGCAAACAAAGAATCTGCTGACGCCAATGCTGTTGCCGCTGCCGTCGCGGTGGCCAGGGCAGAAGGAGAACGCATCGCGACAATCATGGCGGAACGAGAAAAACAGGGCTTACAAGAAGAGCTCAAGACCGCCAGGCTGGAAGCAGTCAA
Organism: Prorocentrum cordatum; assembly: GCA_963575745.1. Taxonomy (NCBI): domain Eukaryota; class Dinophyceae; order Prorocentrales; family Prorocentraceae; genus Prorocentrum; species Prorocentrum cordatum. The sequence continues at coordinate 107,663 of CAUYUJ010015725.1, forward strand.
CACCCAAGCCGTAGCTGCGAAGATAACCAACCAGAACAATCTCTATCTGGAAGAGCTTAAATCGCATGAGGAAGCTAGATCGTCCCTCCAGCGCGCAACGTCGAGCAATGCTAAATGCCCGCCGGCTAAGCCGACCGGATCGGATATACGCCAGCTGTCGACGGCTCAGACGTCGAGCATTGTATCCGCCCCTACGCAGTTCGATCACACGACCTTCGCAAATGCGGGAGCATCGACCATGCTGGTAGGAGGTGCAACGCGTCCTCCTCCCGATGGGAAAGGAAACACGCTTCCCGTGGATCAGTTTTGTGCCGTTTGTCTTCGTCTAAGGACAGACAATTGCGTCGGATGTGGCAGTTCGGCGCGCGACGGACATATCGATGCGAGTACGAGGAGATGCTCTAGATGCGACCTGTGGAAGAGTGAAAGGTCAGCGGCTAACATGCGAGAAGAAGAGATTGCTTCGAACGCGGCTAATGTAGAGAAATGAAAGACGAGGCTTAGGGCTATCATCACCGACCCGACTCCGCATACTGAAACTAAACGCGAAGCCGGACTCACATCGAATTCGTTCGGATTACCGCTGCTTTCGCAAGAAGCCCCCTTGAGGCCGCTGTTGCGTCAACAATATTCTGTTCCAGGCCCTGCCCAAGAAGGTCCGGCTAAGCCGAGCGCCGCTGAGAATGGACTCCCTGCAGGGATGAGGCCAACTGGACTTAACGAAGAGAACGCTCTCGCCAGCCTCCGCCCAACCTATGGAGATGGCCCTAAGGGAATGACGGCGACTAAGTCGCCGGGCAATGCAGGACAGGGCGGAGAAGGAGACGACAAGAGCGACGCTCCCAACATTGAGATCGTATCTTCGCACGAAGATGATCGTGGTAGAGGACTACGTGGGTCGCCTCCGGGAAGTCCAGGGGGGCCAGACCCTTCTGATGGCGGGGGTGGGCGCAGGGAGCCTCGCGGCCCCGGCGGACCGCGCGATTCGATTGTAATTGGCGAGAGCGCGCCGTTAGATCAGTGGGGACAGGTTGGTAACAACAAGGAAATTGATTTGTTGGACATCCTTGATGTTACGAACATTCGTGAGTGGAAAATGCACGCAATACGCGCAATCGCTGGGTCATCGCCCGAGAGCCAGGCAGCGCAGCACTGGATTGCCGAGGCTATGGATCCAGCCGTGGAGGATGAGCAACTCAAAGATGCTGGGCGATTCCAGCGTCTCGATCTTATGATCGCAACGAATCTTATCGATAAATTCAACAATATACGAAAGAGTCGATATCAGCTTGTTCATCATACTCATTTCCTCCAACAGATTACTCGCATGGAATTCAGCGCCCAGACCGAGGGGGGACTCATAACTGGACGCGAGATGGTGCGAGCAATTTGTCATTGGTGTTCGGTAAGGTCAGAGTTGGGACAACATCGTATTTCACGTGACATCTTCAGGGTGATCATTGACCCGCACAAGCCCGATGCTGACCTGTATCATTTTTACAGTGAATGGACAGATGTATCAACAGCTTTACGGCGCTAAACCTCCGTCCGATGAGATGAGGGCTTCGATTCATGCACATGTTCTTGACCAGTGCAGAAAGCCGAACAAACTGAACTTCGCATGTCAATTATACGACTTGTTAAAGGATAAAAAGGTACAAGGCGTAAGGACTTATGAGTGGCTGATGGAGCAGATCGAAAAAATGATGTTGCGAGAACAGGAGAGTGGAACATCAGCGTGCATGGGGGAACCTTAAACCAACGTGCTAGGCAAGCACGATTCGGTGGAGGCGGAGGCAATGACAACCGGAGGAATGCAGGCAGTAAAGCCGCCCCGGCAGAGACTGCTGCCAAGTTGGGGAAATCCTCGGGTGCCATGATAAGCGGGAAGACTAAGGGCGAAACCACGTGCAGATACGTGAACAAGGGCGAAACTTGCCCCGACGCAGGAAAGGGCTGTTCCTTCAATCATAAGAAGCCCAAGAATGCCGCGCCGGCTCAGCCGAGTGCGGGGCGAAAGTCCAGTGCCGCCCCTGCCCGGGATAAGAACGCTAGAGGTAGATCGAAGGGCAGGGGCCGAAAGGGGCAGGGCCGATCCCAGACCCCGACTGGCAACCGCGGGAAAGGAGGACAGCAGAAGAATAGAAGTCAGTCACGTGGGAAAGACAGCACTATTCCGTGTTACGCATACTCCCGAGACCCCGAGAATTGTCGAGGCCCAGAAGACGGATGTGACAAAGCCCGCAGGGGGCTATCCGACGCTGAGAAGCTAAAGCGCGACAAGTGGGAACAAACGAGACTTGACGCTGGACAATCTTTGGGATATGAGCGTACATCCAAGCAGGCCAATGCTGCCGCTGCCAATATCTCCTCGACGGGAAGCAATGGTGGCTCCAGAGCCACTAGTGCTAATTCCGACAAGCGTAAGAAGGATGGAGAGAAAAACAAAGGTGGTGGAAAAGGCAAAGACATGGTCTGCCGTTCCCACATGGAAACGGGAAAACGCTCGCGCGGAAAGGAATGTTGGTTCGCCAAGACCACTCCAGGTCATCCAGTTACGTGACCATGGCTCCACACTGGCGGCTCAGCCGTCAGTGCTGGAGGAATGACAAACATAATTTTGTGAATGGTATTATTTATTGCCGCCCTTGTTTGGCAGACGTGGCGAAGCCTGCGTCGGTTGAGCAGAAAACGGGGGCGTTGGAGGAGACCCGCTGATTCAATCAGCATGGGTGCCGTCGCGTGCCCCGCCCCATTATTCCGGGGCTTTCCAGGGCAGAAACAAAACAGCCCTAAGTCTTTGACTATTGCAACTAGTGCCGATGGAGGAGACTATCGGGATACCTCTAAAGGTGAGTTTCACCAGGACAGCAGGAAACAGGTCGAGAGTCTCGTCAATGTCCTTGCGAATTTCCTGTTCCCTCTTTCTCGGGGCGCGATCAAAAAGTACTGGTGCGTTCCCCCTAGTAAAAGTTGCATGCGACATCGGGATAGTAACCGGCGCAATCTCCGTGTCCGTTTTCACCCCTCTACCGAGGAGCCGACCATCGTTTGGAGGAAGGCGCGTCGCCACGACTTGAAAGAGTTGCCCTCAAGTAGCAAAGACAGATGGAAGTTCCCAGGAGAGATACGTCGACAGATGTCGATACAGTCAAGGGCATCTGTCGCTGAAGCTCTAATCAGAGCATCAGACCTGCGAGATCATGTCTGGCATTTCTGGTTGAAGGACGAAGAGGGGAAAGACAGCCCGCGCGGCTCAGCCGCTGCTGGATGCACAGACAAAGACGCTGCGTATCTGGGGGCGTTGAGCTTCATTACAGACACCGGATGCGGGCACAACCTAATTGCGGAGAAATACATTAGGAGCGCAGGTGCAATGATATTGATACGAAAGCTTCCGCAATCGATCACTCTGAACACTGCTGGGGGAGAATCTAAGGCCCTCGGTTCAGTTCGCATCGCGAGGGTGGTAGTTTTAACGCTGTCGTCATGCCGGTGACCCCGTGCGTGATTTCGGTAGGAGAGCGGTGCACGGATCGCGGCTTTAGTTTCTTTTGGCCAGCTGGCCAAAGGCCCTGCCTATTGTTGCCCAACGGCCAAAGAGTGGACCTGGCCGTTGAGGGCAAGATACCATACTTGACCCTATCAGGCAAAGAGGCGCTGGGCCAGTGGATGCGCGCAGCTGCCGCCGGAAGGAGTGAGCCCCCCAAGCGGTGGTGTTGCGTGACGCCGGGCGCCAAGGCATTCTTGGACAACGTGGAATCTGCGGGAGGCCATCCGCCCCATGTTGTCCAGACTCGCGTAACCATAGACCTGCACACACATGAGCTAATTGGTACCCACAGCTACGCTGATGTGCGACCGACTGAGATCGCGCCCGTATTCCCGTCTTCGATAGACTCTGCGGATACCATCACCTATTTCTACTATTCGCCTCAAGTGGTCAGCGAATGCGGTTGGAATCGGACGCCGACCGGTATTGTTGCCCCTGAAAGTCTCTCAGCTTTGCCCGATCACGGTCAAGCCGTCGGTCCATTCCACGAGCAGCCCGGCAAAGCCGAGGCTTGCGCTGCCGCATATAGATGCCATTACGGATGTGGAGTTTCAGGATACTTCCTGTACGAAGTCAGTAGAGGATTGGACTCCGATGCGTGCAATGCGGCCCCAGGACCCGAGGAGGGCGAGGTTGGAGACGCTGACGGTGTCGACTTAGTCGACGTCGACGCACCGCCAGATTTGAACCCAGATGTTGCGGAGGTTGAGGTGTCGGAGACCCTTGCCGGGCGGCTCAAAAAGGCTGCAGCCTCCCTACCGCACCTTCTAACTCATACTCCCAAGAACCCATGCTGTTCAGTGTGCAATTGGGCCAAAACTATCAGAAAGCAACATCGCAAAGCGCAGAACAAAGGGCTAAAGGTTCCTCGCCCATACGCTAACCCCACTTCGTTCGGACAACTGACGACGATGGACCATTGGTTTGCGATGGATGAACTCTCGCGAGGACTCCACGACGAGACCGCGCGTGAGATTTTTCGCGACCGAGCTACGGATTTTCTCGCCGCTCAGGGTGTACACGACAAGTCTGCGGTTCACGTTTGTAAGTTTTCAGTAAACCTTAGAGCCCCGGAGGAAAAGTTAGAATATTGTTATACAGATGGTGCAAGAGAGCTTGCCAGGGCATGTTGCGAGCTCAATATTGCCCATGACCCTACCATCCCAGGAAATAAGAACCAAACTGCTGTCGCAGAGCGCGCGAACGGTGTTGCACAGATGGGAGCCAGAGCCTTGCTCATGCAGGCTGGTCTTCCACCACCATACTGGACCTACGCAGCTCGTCATTTCTGTCTATGCTACAATACCAGGGCCCCTGCTGAAGGGCAGTCCAGCTGGGAAAGACGCTTCGGGTGCCAGTTCAATGCTCCGCTTCTTCCCTTCGGATCACCTATCCGTTATGTGCCTCCGCCTGAATCCCGTTTTCGCACTGCCAAGACTGGAGCGACGATGATTCCAGTGATATATTTGGGATGCGTGCACAAAGCGGGGGGGGTGGTTGGACCAGATAGTTACGTTATACTTCTGAGACAATTGGACGGACTGAATATGGAGTCAGGGCGCACTCCAGAGGGAAAACGACCCACGATCGAGAAATCTGACCAAGTGTACAGCAACATCTTGGATGGCACCGCTGACGACCAATCGCCTCAGTTTCCTTAGCGAAAAGCATGCGAGAAAGCGGCGACGGAGGTACGTTCCGTCACAATCACTACAGAAACAAGAGAAGGTGCGGCCGTCTCAGACGGACCACAACCAGCCTCAGAGATAAGACCGGACAACATGTTTAATGTTGATGATCCTGCCATTCTGGTGCCACCGCCTCCCCAAGAAGGCGAGGACTCTTGATGATGGCGGTCCCGGGGGTTTGTGCGTGGGCGATGTGCCTTTGGTAGTTGACGGCAGGGACCATCAGCGCGACTCCCATCCTGCAGTTACCAAAAACTGGGACTCGCCCAACTCGAGTACCGTTTGGACAGACAGTCCAACTTCTCAGCGGCGAAGCCGCGTAATACATATCCTGGGAAAGGGCAACTTCTTGCCCGAACAACTCAAAATTTGGAGACGATGGGGCACTTTGAAGACAGACGGATTGTTGCTGGACTTACGAAGGATGCATTCACTCAAAAGATCCCGTTGACAGGCCGTCGAAAGACATGTAGCATACGAGCTGTTCTTTATTATGACCCTGATTATGTGCCTGTAACCCGCGTGTGGGTCACAGACCCAGACCCAAAATAAAGTGCCCAATGGTTAAAGAAGTTAACTGAGTCTACCAATCCCTGAATACATCCTGGACGATGGTTCAACATGACCCAAGCCCAGCGCCGACAGGCCGTGGACCAATATAAGGCAGAAAAGAAAGGATTCTTCGGTGCAGAGGATCCCGGCCCTTGCCTCGGTCTTCTGCTTGACATTGGTCTAGATGTGGACGACCTGCCGACTCCGCCTGATCCCGCAGCAGCTCAGCCACTTGCGGCTCTCCCCGAAGCTAGGCTAACCGCACCTAAGGTGGCTGAGCAGCTACGTCGAATACAAAGCGGCAGCCTGTGCTGCACCCCTGGCTGCGGGCGAGGGGCGGCGTCGCGAAACGCCCAGGGCTGGCGAGCCACATTCCAGACGGACGATTCATCAGAAGAAGATGTTCCTAACGGACACCTGTCGGATGACGAGAACATTTGGTGGATACAGAGATGGCATGGAGGCACTATGGCAAGAGACGGGCTACCCTCCGGCGCAGCCGGCGGGGATCTTTTGTCCGATGATGAAAACGGAAAATCTGAGGACAACGAAGAGGCAAGTCAGACCTCGAGTCAGGCGGCCGCCGCGTCGCGGCGAAGCGTGCCTCGAATGCCGTTACAAGACAGCTCAGATACAGATATCAGTCATCGTGACAAGGAAAGATTTGATTTGCAATATTTCTATAATCTTTTACCTATATAATATCTGTCATCGATGAGCCCTTCCAACTTCCCGATGACTGGCAACGCGCCCGCATAGATGCCAGATCTGTCTCGAAAGACGAGGCAAATGCAAACAAAGACGCTCAAGCTGCCTCGAGGAAAGAGTGGGACATATTGCGCGACATCGTCACGTGGATAGAAGATGGTGTTAGGGAATATTCCGATGTTGTTGCCGAACTCAAAGGGGAAACCGCCCATTTTGGCAGTTTGTCTGCGATCCTTGTTGCAAAGAACTCAGAGTTACCGCCAGGGCACAAAGACCCAACGTGCAAAGGTCGGGTGGTCTTTGACGGTTCAAGTGTTGGATATCAAAACAAGGACGTGGCACTGTTTCAGGAACTTTCCAGCAGTCCCGCGACAATGCAGGCCAGCAGAGCAGCCGATGCCTACGGGCTGTTTGAAGGCCATAGCATCGAACAAGGTGACGCTCGACAAGCTTACACACAATCGAAGTTGGGAGGCACTCCTACTTGGGTTTTCTTGCCTCGTGACGAATGGCCCAAAGCATGGTCCAACATGAGGAACCCCGTGTGTCCACCGTACTTATCACTGTACGGACATCCTGATTCGGGTCGAGATTGGGGGCAGCATTGCGAGGGACATGTCACGGCTAAAGGTTTTGTGAAATGTAGTCCGTGTCGTAGCTGTTATTTCCACAAAGAGTTGCAAATCTGCTTGATCATTTATGTCGATGCTTTCAAACTGTCGGGACCTGCCGACAAGCTAGCCCAGGGATGGAAGTTACTTCAAGAACCCTCGGAAAATTGCCCTAAGGGCATAGAAATAGGTCCTCCAACGGCTGTTGGACGATATTTAGGATGCGAGCATAGACTATCAATTCAGACAATTGAGTGGCACGGGGAATTGCCTACGGCACTTGGCCCGCCTCCTCCCAAAGTTAAGAAAAACGCCTCCGTCGCAGACGAGAGTAGCGAGGAGGAAACGGGGGGTGGCTCGGCGTCTCAGACGTCCGAGCCATACCAGCCGAGAGAACCAAAACTAGTGAAAGTCATCGAATACGATATGACAGAGTTCTTCGATTCCTGCGTTACCTTATACGCTCATTTGATGGACGCAGACCCGGCCACATATCCGGCCGCGGGCACCCCGTTCGGTCCAGAATATATTGAGCTAGAGGATGGACAGGGCGGCCCCGGAGGAGAGACTTATCCCCCAGCTGAGGAGGCTATAGCGTCAGCATTACATATTAACGTTGATACCGGCCCTCCTGACAAGGAGATAGAGGTGATTGGCCTTGATGCCGCAGCAGCTAGCCCCGATGACCCTGAGCCACCGACTCAGTCGGGAGTGCGCCAACCCATCGCAGCAAAAGTGTTGATGAAAATACTTTACGGGGCGAGAAGGGCTAGATGCGACTTACTACGTGCTGTGTGTCAAACTGCCAGTTGTATGACAAAATGGACAGAACAGCAAGACATGGACCTCGTCCGCCTCATATGTTACATAAAATGTACATCTCATTATCGAATAACCTCGTGGGTGGGTGACAAAAAGGATGATGTTCTGTTAAAGCAATACTCTGATGCAGACCTGGCGAGTGACATTAGAACACACATGAGCACGAGCGCCAGTTATCAAGCGATTTGGGGCCCGTATACACGGGCAGGACAATCGATGAGTTCGCAAAGACAAACATGCGCATCTCACAGTAGACTCGAGGCTGAGATCGTTGCGGCCGACCTTGCGTTACGCAAGGAGCTGCTTGCGGCATTGCCGCTGTGGGGAATCCTGCTGGATAGACCTGCGCGATGTTTATCCTTGGAAGATAACCAAGCAGTTTGTAAAGTCATCAAGGCAGGCGGGTCGATGAAATTGATGCATCTACCAAGAACGCATAGAATCGACGCAGCAGCTGTGTCCGAACAATTTTCTCGTGGCCCAGTTCAATTACAATGCGAAAGAACACAAAACGAGGCTGCTGATATGGGAACAAAACGATTGGTTGACCCCATGGCATGGGTCAAAGTTTTATACATTGCCAACATAGTGACGCCTAAGTTCTGGGCCGCTAAGCGGTGCCAAGATTATCTTGACTCAATGTTTTCTGACGGGCTTCCCCTGAAACCTGGGAGGGTTCCCAAGCCCCGCCCGGGCCCTAGTTCGGCCTTGCGGAGAGGAGCTGCCATGCCTAGCAAAACGTCAAACAAAAAGAAAAAGCGCCCCAACAAAGGCAAACCCGTTGAGGCTGCCCCCGGCCAAGCCGAGGGTGTGTTAACGACGAAGAATGCAGTCAGCTCAGCTGATGTTGCAGGTAATGTCTCTCCTCGGATGGGCGGAGAATGTTACAGCAGAAGCTCCGAGAAGACGAGGGCGATCGAGAATGCAACCAAAATAAGCTCTGATCGCGCAATGAAAGCCATGTTTGGGATACCGGATAGCGAAAGCGACCCAGAATCTTCAAGGAAACATGAACATATAGAGGATGTTTCTAACGGAGACCGCCCGCTTCGCAATCCGCACTCCGCGGTGGCTGCCAACTTCTCTGACAAAAGGGATGAACGGATGAGACAAGGAAGAAGTTTGACACGATATCACTATGTTCCGAGACTTGTCACATTTATGCCTGCTATCGGGGATTGCCTCGTCGGGCTTGATAAACTGGAAGATAAACGTCGCACATTTGCCGGCAATTCCCAACAAGGTTTGACGATAGATCGCATCGATAATTGGCGCGATGAAAAAGCAGGTCTCATCACCCACTTGAGTGCGACTCAGATGGCGATTCTAGCGACGGTGATTATTGCCTCAGCAAATGGACGGGATACACAGAATTTAATATCCGAGAAGATTGCGCCCCGGCCACTCAGTGGACCGGGGAAAGACTTGTGTTGGAATACTGTTGTGGCCCCCAAAGTAGAATAGGAGACCCGAAGAATTTCGTTGACAATTCATGTAAAGTGATTCGATACACCGAGAAGGAAGACATGAGGACGGATGAGGGATTCAAAACAGCTCTAAACGACATAGCTACGTTCAAGGGAAAACACATTACGTTATGGGGCTCTATGCCGTGTACAGGAGGTTCCCCATGGCAGCATGTGAACGAGGCGCATTATTTCCGCGCTGGAAACCACGGGGCTATGCGCAAACTTCGGAGCATTAGAACTGACTTCCGATATCTGTTTTGGAATTTCCGTGAGATTGCCCGTGCTGTGCACAAAGCGGGGGGCGTTGCATGTATTGAATGGCCTACACAGTGTACTTATTGGAGAGACCCTCAGGTAAAGAGTTTTCTTCGAGAGTTGGGATTTGCCAAGTCGGCGTTGCGCGGGTGCGCATGCGGATTGAAGGATAGCAAGGGTAATTTCATGAAAAAGCCTTGGACGCTAGCCACCACCTCTCCCTTTGTTGCGGAGGGGTTAGAGCGTGGATGTGATGGCGCACGCGAGCATGTTGAGGCTAGGGGACGAGAGTGTGAGAGCGCTGAAGATTACATTGATGATTTTGCCAAGCAGGTTCACTTTGCCGTCGCCAACGCCGCAGAGAGAGTTGCGTCGCCTCGTCGTCGTCCTACCTCTTCTCCCAATCCTATATGCGCCGCTGCCGTTTCGGCCCAACAGCCAGCGCGGGCTGCCCCGCGACCGGCCTCCCGTAGAGGCGAGCGGTTGCCTTGCGGCGACTGCTCGAATCTCGCTTGCCGCGGTTTCTGCGCGCCGGAGACATCAACGACTGAACCCATGTGTCGACCGCTGGGGAAGAAGGTGGTCGGGTCACTGGGTGATGACGCGATCTCAATCCATTCTGACGACATCGTGCATGAGTGTGATTCCGACGTTGTTGTAAACAAGGGCAGAGAGGAAGAGGATTACAATAATGCTCTCTTCGCCGCAATTCGAAAAGCCTTAACGCCGGCTCAGCCGAGCGGGAAGGCTTGCCCACCGGCTCAGCCGGATGGGACTGGACATGAACACTTTATCCCAAATGACATTGTATCCGAGAATGATACTGAAATGGAGACTGCCCCCCAGGACAACACTCGCTCAAAGCAGCTGACCCCGACGTCGAAGACGTCGACTCGTGGAGAAACAAAGTGGTCTTCAAATGCCTCCCTAGCAAACTTAGGGAATGGTCCCGAGCGGGACCCACAGACGGAACCATCAAATTTGTGCCGTCAAAGGGCTGGGGTTGGCGCTACACGATGTGGAAGAACGACGTACTTTACACGAGAAATGACGCCGTCGTGACTGCATTGAGGGCGGACCTGGAATCAACGTCTCAGACGATATTCCAGCGTTTATACTTCCAGGTCTCCCAAGACCCATGGACCGTGCATTGGACTATGTTTGATCGGAAGGCCACTTGCCGTTTCGATTGTGCCCCTCCTGACGTCGACAAAATCCCCGTGGGAACGTTCCTCCAAACGTATCCTGACGAAAAGACGAAGCTGATCAGTAGGGTGTGCACGGAACCCCCAGGATAAAGTTTTCGTGGCATAATACGAACGCTCGAGCCGGGAGAAGTGTTTTGTCCTACCGTTGGCCCAGCCGTTCGGCACGAGACCCCCTGTGGCAGCTATGTAAGCGTACCAGTGGCGGATCACTGGGGGGAAGGCTCCCGAAAGGTCTGGATTGACATATGGAGGCCGCCCCCTCGAAAGCCTCCCCATGGCTCAGCCATTGGGGAAGAATGGGGAACGATGTTGAGTGCACCGGCGCACGTGGTTGAGGAAGCCCTTACTGCCGCCGCAAAGGCGGCATGCTTCGAGAATGCACCCAAGCAGGCCGTGCACAGGAGGAAAAGACAGCGCCCCTGGAAGAGGCCGCAGAATTTTGAGGAATGGATTGCCGCAGACGGACTCGACCCAGATGCTGATGAGGATTCACCGCAAAAGAAGCCGAAGACTGCAACGGAGGCGCCCGACGACCCGATCGCCGAGGATTGCCAACCAGCAGTCGCGGACCAATATCAGCCATCATTGGACGACCATGGGACTGGGAAACAGGCGGCCGGCGAACCGTTTGCCGGCCAGCCTCCCCGCATCGAAAATCCCCCTGGCTTAGCCGGCGGAGGTAGCGGTGGTGCCCCACCCCGCGGCTCAGCCGGCGGGGGAGGAGGAGGAGGTGGGCCGCCGGACTCGGGACCGGCAGCGTCAGAACACGAGCCCGAAGACAGACTTTACATCGGTCGCGGCCCCTGGAACGTCCTCGAGCATCTTCGGATGCAAGGGAAGTTTGGGCGTGACCGAACTTCTCTGCTGAATGAATGGCAAGCGATGGTGGAGGAAGTCCTGGACCTCTATATGGAAGTCACGGACCCAAAAATTGAGATTCTGGTCAAATGGCCTGGGTTTTACCAAGAAGTGTCAGGCGATTACAAAGGTCGCCGAGGTCCATGGTCACTCGTGGATTCCATTCGCCGGAGAAGACCCTGCCGCTATGTCATCCACGGGGGAACCTGTGACGCATTTCTTCCGACCGCTGACCCAGATGAAGAATGGGTCACATCGTAGTTGGTCGTGTTATGTTCATATTGTTTCTGATTCCACAATTACGTTCAAGGAAGCATCAGGGACGGCTAAGCCGAGCCTTATGCTTGAGTTCAACCTGCGAAACTCAGTATTCGGAAGCGCACAGTCGGCTAAGAGTGGAGCACTATTCAACGGTATTGCCGCCGCCTCTGCAAACTTTCGGTGGGGTGAGCAATGGTCTTATAAAGAAGGGACGCACACTCCAATTCGCTTCATTTTCTGGAATTTCAATGACATAGTTGATAATTCGGGCAAATTAAACGGTGTCGGCGGTGGACGCAACAGGAGTGAGAACCCGTCTGCTTTCGCAGGGAGCCTCAGACAGATGATAAAGGACGCCGTGGATTTGATCGATGATATAATGAAACGGTCCGAACAGGGGACTCGATACATAATGTATATCGGCGGGGACTCGAAGTGTTGGCAAGTAGGTGATAACGGCGTCGGCCCGATGTGGGACGATGTTGCCACTATGGTCCGAGCCAGAATGAACCGTTGGATTGAACGCTTTAAAACGATAGGACTGTTCCCCAGGATAAGGATCCTCGACGGTGTCAGCCTCTACCGCCAGCTTAGGCACCGCCATGGGGATATTTTCCATGTCAGCGCTTCCCATGACGACTATCAAGTGTTTGATGGGGGAAAATCCCGAAAGGTCATTGCCGCTGAATTATGTGCCGATTACATGATTAAAACAGCAAAACTGGCAGTACTATTTTGCTGTCAGCCTGCCGGCGGCTCAGCCGTCGGGGAAGGCCACAACAGTTGCCCCGTGAGGGAGGACAAGTACGCCAAACAGGAGGCGAAAGTCCGAGACCTTGTCATGTATTGGCAGGACTGGTCCCCCACAGAAGGTAACATTCCCAGGTCGATACTTGGCGCGCTTCCTTTTAAGGAACCACTGACCGACGAACAGTTCCCAGCCGTTTCAATCGGAACTCGAGGAGGTGCTATACACTCGTTCTATTCAGATGAATTTTAAGACTTCCTTGAAAAGTGGGCTGTTTATGGTGATTTCTTCCCATGCAAGGACGATGCTTACTTTCTGCCCCGCGGAGAAATCTTCTGCCCTGGGATGCCACCAAGGGGAAAGACCCAGAGACCAGCGACCGAGGGAGTGCAACATGATGAGCCAATGCGTGCCGTATTCAAGGAGTCTAACAAAGCAGCACCAACGGCGATACCGAGCGGCTTAGCCGTTGCGGCGAGTAGTGCAACGCCAGGTGGCATAGCGGTCCCCGTATTTACTGAAGTTTTGATCGGCCAACCCGGTACTGTTGCTGCAACTGACAAGGCCAAACCCGTCGGCTCAGCCGGAACGGGCCCTGGTTCTTAGCGCGATGACGGCCCAATCACCACGCGCCCCTCCGTTGGCTCCTCCAAGGAATATCAAGGAAATCGAAACCCCTGGGGAAACAGCTGAAAGAACCATCCGTGAGAAATGTCCTGAGGGTGAGTTGACTATGATCAGTAAGAAGCAAATGCACAAGTTTCCGAGGAGGCCGAAAGATGGATGCCCTGGAGAGGAAGAATACTTGTGGCCGGTCCATAAGGAATATCAGCAGATAAAGAATCTGCCAGTGAAAGATGCAAAGACAGGAGAGATTACTCGTCATAATATCCTCTGCCCATTCACAGTTGCCAGCGGCAAACTTCACGGGGATATGATGCCGTTTAACGCATGCCCAGGCGAAGAGGGACGAGCTGCTGAGGTCGCTGAGGGAAGAGATCCCCCTCATAGCTGGGAACGGAAAATGATCCTAAAAGGTGGTAATAGCCAAGCGTGGCTTGCCCACCAGATGCTCCAGGAAACGACGAGAGTTCCACCGATGACACGGAACTATCTAGTGCCAAACTGGGCTCGTTCTTCAGGATCAGAGCAGATAGGTCGGTATCGAAGCGGAACGCCACGGTGGCTGACCGCTTGAACTGGGCCGATTGGAGATTGACATCCCACAAAGTTGGCAAAACCCACTGCGTCGAATTAGCGTTGCCTTTCTTCCTGACAAAAGAGAAGCTTGCGGAAGTCTCAGACTCATCCACTAGCTGGACAAACCAATCACATGGTACGTCAGTGACCACCCTTCATGCTATTTTTGAGGGACATCAGTTGCTCCCCTCAAACCCCAAATACGGCGGAAGCGTGAAAACAAATGCGGTTGGAGTGTGCTCGTTTCCACGCTCTGACAATCCCAGCACTCACACCACTCACTCCATTGCGGAGGAGACTTTTGGAGATGGCATTTGGGTCACGGCCGAGATTGTCTACTATGCCAAGACGACCAAGGCCAGTAAAGGATCACCGACTCAGTACGTGAGTAGTCCAGAGACTGATGTTTTATACGAGTTGAGACTCTATCATTGGACTGCAGCAGCACTATGGGTTACTGATGCGCATGCACAGTTACTGCACGTTGCCAGAGATAATGGATGGAACCTGGAAGTGGACTTCGAGTTTGAGTTTGAACGGTATCGAGATGAGAAACGGACTGAGGCCACAAACGCAGTTCGGGATGCTCAAACAGCCTGGGCCCCCGGCTTGACTTTTTTCGACTGGCAGAGGGGAGAGAGCCCCTATTGGAGGGGACAAGGCGAAACAGACGAAGAAAAATACGATGATATTTGGCCTTGGCTCCAAGAAAAAGGAGTCAGACTGATCAAGATTCACCCAGTACATAGGGGCGAGGCCTCGGAGAGATCAGTTCAGTTGGTTGAGCAGAATGCAAAGGAGAAAGAGAGGGCAGCTGAAGGGGGCGAGAAGGAGCCGGCGGCTAAGCCGTCCGGCATTCCGTTTTCGATGGATCAAATGGACTTCCCTGACCTAGGAAAGGCATCTGCGAAGTCCGATAGGACCTACAAAGCGCCGCCCCCGAGGGCTGCTAGTCGGCCGCCTGTTCCCCCCCCCCTGGTGGACCGAAAGAAATTCCCGCCGAGGGGGCCCCGCCGGCGATTCGTGCTCCATCGAGTCGTCCGGACCAACGGCCGAATATTATTAGGCAAGCACATGCTCCGCCTGCGAAAGAGGTTTCCCCCAAGAAGGCTCCACCGCCGAGGCCCGATCCCAGGGCAGAGAACTTAGGTCAACCGCCAGCGAAGATGCCTCGATATGATGGAGATCCCGCTGCTTCCATGACTGTCTTGCCACCGGCTAAGTCGAGTGGCTCAGACGTAGTTGGCGGCAGATCTTGGAGGCCGAGCGTTCCTGATCCTCCGCCCGAATTAAATATATTTATTCTCCGGGGCCAACGTTTCTGGCTCCTCGTCTGTTACTCGGAGCCCTCAGACAAGTGAGCTTCGCTCCGAACAAGCACTTTTCAAACAGGCACCCAGTTGGACCAGGCGCCAGGACGACCCGCCTCGTAGCGATGGCGGTCCCGCGGGTGAACGATCCCGATCTGCGCGTGCCCCACCTGCAGAGGCGAAGGTGGCCTCGGATGATGCTGGTGTTCCTGAAAGAGATGGAAACGACGATATATTGGATATGCGCGACGCTAGCCCCACGGCTCAGTCGGGCGGGGATCATTCATCTCAGGATTCGCCTGACTTGGAGGGAAACGATGACTTTACTGCCATCATAGTGACACTAAAAGAGGTCTCGTGTTTGCATTTTGAGTCTCCGAGATCCAGTTCAGTGTTGAGAAATGAAAAAGACTTCTTTTACCATTTGCGAGGGCTACAATCGAGAGCACATGATGCCCAGGACAACACTCTTCTGATGAACTGTTCAGAGTTGCTGCTGCATCATACATTAAGAGAGCAAAAAGCATTTACGAGATGAATATACGAGAAGAGCTTGAGGAGCTAAACACACATTCCGCCGCGTGGAATGACTTTGCTGATGATATCGTCGAACAAATTTTGAAGGTGGACAGAAATTGTGCGCGCACTCCGATGATAGCGGGCGGACCCTGATGGTCAAGACGTAAAAAGGCGGGAGGTTCTGGGAGCAAGGTCAGAGCGCCTACTCCCCCTGCCCCTCCGTCCGACCCCGCCGGAGCGGAACAAGAGAGCCGCCGGGGGGCACAAGATGAGCAATCGAGTCCAACACAAGTGCCGCCAGACGAAGGAACATTACACATTCCCGATGAAGGAACAAAACATGTTTCCAAACGCCGAGCTCGGCCGCCACTGGGGGCCTCAGGCCACCCGGAAGTACAAGAAATGGACGTAGGATCGGAGGACTCTTGCACAAGGTTCCCGCGCGAGAATGATCTTCAATTTCTGGAGTCAATGGACGACGAGACTTTTCCACATGGAGGGGCGTCTACGAATATGTTCCGCAGATCGAGTCCCCCCCCTGCTCCAGATAAAAGACAGGGACAGCCGAAGTACAGGGGCCCTTGCGATGGGGATTGGGAAGTAACAGTGGGGCATGCTGCTGCATTTAAAAAGAAACGATTGTATGTGACAACAGAAGAACGCCATCGCATACTTCAGGCTACGCCTGGACCTCTGAAACAGATGCTCCAGGACGCCCATATCACGGGCCCTGTACCACCGGACATCGAAGCCATCCGCAAACAAACGGGAATTACGCTTCGGTACATGGCAGAATTTGTGGAAGATCCTATCTTTGCGTTATTGGCAGGTCTCAGTCAGGACGACGGATCTTTCGCACAAGCAAAGGATTATTTGAGAGCCGAGTTTCACTACGACCACAAAGAACAATCACAACGAAAACAACAACACCAACAGCAACAACAACAGTAACAACAACAGCAACAACAACAACGCAACAAACATAATCCTCACCACGGATCTGCCCACTAGAGCCACGCACGCAGGGACAGTGAATGACCGTTCGGCCACCCCCACTCTGACGTAACCCCCCGCAGTTGCGGATAAGAGAGAGGGTGCGGCGAGGACGTCGTCAGTCTGCGAGGCTCTGAAGACGCCCGCCGCAGGCGCCGAACTTTACGAGTTATGCATTGAACCCGCCGCAGGCGCCGTTTTTTCGTTAAAGCAGTGCGGGTGGATCGTGGGTGGGTCGCGGGTTGGTCGGGTATAGGTCGCGGGTGAGTCGCGTATAGGTCGTGGGTGGGTCGCGGGTGGGTCGCGGGGTGGGTCGCGGGTGGGTCGCGGGCCGGGTCGCGGGCTGGGTCGCGGGTGGGTCGCGGGTAGGTCGCGGGCTGGGGCGCGGGCTGGGTCGCGGGGTGGGTCGCGGGGTGGGTCGCGGCTGGGACGACGACAACAAAGAACAACAACAATAACAATAATAACAAACACAATAGCAATCACAATAACAACAACAACGACGACGCAACAAGCAGAGTCCTCACCACGGATCCCCACAAGAGCCACGCACCCAGGGGCAATGAATGACCGTTCGGCCCGTTCGCTCTGATGATGGCGCTGGCGCTCTGCGCGGATTTCTTGGATCCGCGTTGAGCCCCCCCGCGGCGCCTCCGGCGCCGCCCCTGGCGCGCTCCGCGCGCCAGGGAGGAGGTCCAGCGCAGATCCAAGAAATCCGCGCGGAGTACTAAAACTTGTTGTTTCTGCCATGCCTTGTTTCTTCTAGAGCGAATTTCGTAAGCCAGCGGGCGCCAGCGTCGAGTCAGGGATCGGGTTCAGGATTGATGTGCCCCAGAGTTCCGGTGTTCTCGCTGAGCGTGCGGGAAAATACGGACAGCGTTTGCAGGCGAACGAACCTTGTATTTTTTGTTGTTGGTAGATCCGAGGCGCAAACACGCAAAGTGTGGGGTAAAGCGATTCTGCAGTCGAGCCCCCCGTCGAGCGCGAGTCGACGCAGGTGCGGGCGCCAGTCGGGCTGCGGGCGGGACGCGTCGGGTACGAGCGCGGGGCCCAGCACGAGCGCGGGGGGGGGGAGCAGGCGCGGAGGGGCAGGCAAGGCCGCTCGGATGGTGCGGGCCTGCGCGGGCGGGGCGGGGGAGGAGCGGGGCCTGGAGGGAAAGCCGCTCGGAACGGCCCCTGGAAGGAAGTGTGAGCGTCCGGCTCCTCCTCCTCCTCCTCCTGCTCCTGCTCCTCCTCCTCCTCCTGCTCCTGCTCTGGCTCCTCCTCCGCCTCCTCCTCCTCCTCCTGCTCTTGTTCCTCCTCCGCCTCCTCCTCCTCCTGCTCTGGTTCCTCCTCCTCCTCCTCCTCCTCCGCCTCCTTCTCCTCCTCCTCCTCCTGCTCTGGTTCCTCCTCCTCCTCCTCTTCCTCCTGCTCCTCCTCCTCCTCCACCTCCTTTTCCTCCTCCGTCCTCCTCCAGCCCTCGCGCCGCCCCCTTCTCGGCGACCCCCCAATCGGCGTTTGTGAGATAGCCTTACGTCGGGCCTGTCTCTCTACAGGAGGAATATTCAAAAATTGTCCAAGCATGCTCTGGGGACGATGTTTTGATTTTAAAGAAACACACGTTCTAACTATTTGTCATGTTCTGTCCAAAATGCGCCTGTAGGGGGACATGCCCGACCTAAAAATAGCCCTGGGCGTTTACGAAACAGCCCTGCCCTGATTATTCGACCCCTCTTCCTCCCGAACGCGGTCCATTCGAAACGAGCGCCGCCTTCCCAACAACGGCCGGTGTTCGGACGGGGCCAGGACGAGGGCAAATCCGTTCCCTAGCGTTCTGGAGCGCTCCCAGCACGCTCTGGAACGCTCTGAGAAGGCCGCGGCGCCCGAGACATCTTCCAGAGCCGCCAGATATCGCGGTGCCGGCGCAGTTTTTGCTGGGTGGGTGGCCCCTGAGAATGTGCGCCCAGAGGCTCAAGTGGGCTGGCAGTTGCAGTGGTGGTGAGGGAGGGTGTCGGCGCTGTTTTTGCTTGGTGGGTGGCCGCGACAAACCGGTGGCCAGAGGCTGCAGGAGGTTGGCGGTGTCAGGGGTGGTGGACTGACGCCGGCGCGGTTCTTGTTGGGCGGGTGGCCCCGAAGAACCTGTGCCCAGAGGTTCCAGGAGGCTGGCGGTGTCACGGGTGGTGGGGGGGGCCGGCGCGGTTTTTGCTAGGTGGATGGCCCCGAAGAACTTGCGCCCAGAATCTCCAGTACGCTGGCGGTGTCAGGTGTGGTGGGGAGGTGCCGGCGCGGCTTTTGCTGGCTGGGTGGCCCCGAAGAACCTGTGCCCAGTGGCTCCAAGAGGCTGGCGGTGTCAGGGGTGGCGGGGGGGTGGCGGCGCGGTTTTTGTTTGGTGGGTGGCCCTAAGAACATGTGCCCACAGGTTCCAGGAGGCTGGCGGTCTCAGTGGTGGGGGGGGGGTGCCAGTGCGGTCTTTGCTGGGTGGGTGGCCCTTAAGAAGCTGTGCCCAAAAGCTCCAGGAGGCTGGCGGTGTCAGAGGTGGTCAGTGGTTGCCGGCGGGGTTGCCGGGGTTGGTTGCATTATCGACCTTTTTTCATGCAGACGACCTGACCTCATTATCGATCCCATTATCGATTTCGTTTTTCGAAATCATTATCGATTACAATATTGATATTATTGTCGATGATACCAGCGATCGCTCGATCGATCCCTGGATCGATCTCACTACGGGCATTGCTATCGCTGCCACTATCGATGTCGTTCAATCGACATTCGTATCACGATCACCCGTGTTCCCATTACTATCACTCGGAAGCGGGCGGACAATTGTCGGGCGTTGGGGCCCGAAAACACAGAGGGCTCAAGAACAGAGCTCCTGGGACGGTTCGGGGGTCAGAGCAGGGGTCCAAGCGGGGGAGCGAAAATATAGGGTCGGATTCGCGCGGGGTATTGTCGGGTGTGGGGGGCCAAGGACACAGCGCCGGGGACGGTGCGGGAGTGAGAGCAGGGGTCAGAGCGGGGGGCTACAGCAGGGCCAGATCCAGGTGGGAACTTGTCTGGTGTGGCGGCCCAAGAACACAGCGTCTGGGACGGCGCGGGGGCAGCAGCAGGGATCAGGAGCGGCGGGCTATAGGACCGGGTCGGAGCCGGGCGGGCCGTCGTCGGGTGTGGGGCCTGGCGGAGGAGCAAAGCGCCTGGGGCGGTGCGGGGGTCAGGGCGGGGGTCAGAGCGGGGGGCTCGAACAGGGTCGGGCCCGGGCGGGAACTTGTCTGATTTGGGGGCCCAAGAGTACAGTTCTTGGGATGGTGTCGGGGTCGGCGCGGGGGTCAGAGCAGGGGTCAGAACGGGGGGCTCGAGCAGGGTCGGATCCGGGTGGGAAGTCGTCGGGTGTGGGGGCCCAAGACACCGCTCCTGGAAAGGTGCGGGGGTCCGAGCAAAGGTCAGAGCGGGGGGCTAGTACAGGGTCGGATCCGGACCGAAAGGTGTCGGGTGCGGAGGCCGAAAAACAGAGTTCCTGGGACGGAGCTCTTGGGACAGTGCGGGGGTCAGAGCAGAGGTGAGAGCAGGGGGCTAGAACAGGGTAGGATGCGAGCGGACAAATGTCGGTTGTGAGCTGGGACGGTGCGGGGGTCGATGAGGTGGTCAGAGCAGGGGTCAGAGAAAGCGGCTAGAACAGGGTCGGATCCGGGTGTGAAATTGTCGGGTCTGGGAGGCCCAGAACACAGTTCTTGGGACGGTGCGGGAATCATAGCAGGGGTCAGAGCGGGGGGCTAGGACATGGTCGGTGCTGGACAGGAAATGGTTGGGTTTTGGGGCCCGATAAAACAGCAAGCTCTTGGGACGAAGCACTCGGGACGGCGCGGGGGTCAGAGCAGATGTCAGAGCCGGGGGTTAGAACAGGGTCGGACCCGGGCGGGGAACTGTCCGGTGTAAGCTTCAAGAACGCAGCTCCTGGGACGAACTGGGGGAAAATGGTCCGGTGCGGGGGCCCAAGAACACAGCTCTTGGGACGATGCGGGAGTCAAAACGGGGGGCTAGGACAGGGTCGGAATTGGACGGGAATTGGCCGGGTGTGGGGGCCAAGAACACAGCTCCGTGGACGGTGCGGGGGTCAGATCGGGGGGCTGGGACAGGGTCGGAATTCGACGGAAAATGGTCGGGTGTAGGGGTCCGAGCAGGGGCCAAAATTGCAGGGTGGGGGGTCCCAAGAACAGTGCCCCGATGTAACCTCACAGGGGGACTGGGACGGGGAGGGGCTGGGGCCAAACTTGCATGGTGGGAGGCCCCAAAAACAATTTCCCGATGGGGCTTCTCAGGGGGTGGGGTGTCAGACGGGGGGGCTGGAACGGGGAGGAGCCGGGGCCACAATTGCAGGGTGGGGGTTCCCAAGAACAGTGCCCCGATGGAACCTCACAGGGGATGGGGTGTCAGACGGGGGGGCTGGAACGGGGAGGAGCTGGGGTCAAAATTGCAGAGTGGGAGGTCCCAAGAACAATTTCCCGATGGGCTTCTCAGGGTGTGGGGTGTCAGACGGGGGGGCTGGAACGGGGAGGAGCCGGGGCTACAATTGCAGGGTGAGAGGTCCCAAGAACAGTGCCCCGATGGAACCTCACAGAGGGTGGGGGCGTCAGACGGGGGGGCTGGAACGGGGAGGAGCTGGGGCCAAAATTGCAGGCTGGGGGGGCCCAAAAACAATTTCCCGATAGGGGCTTCTCATTTGGTGGGGTGTCAGACGGGGGGGCTGGAACGGGGAGGAGCCGAGGCCACAATTGCAGGGTGGGGGTCCCAAGAACAGTGCCCCGATGGAACTTCGCAGGGGGTGGGGTGTCAGACGAGGGGGCTGGAACGGGGAGGAGCCGGGGCCAAAATTGCAGGGTGGCCGTTTCCGATTGGTTTTTGATTACTCGGCGGTTGTCGAGCGGCGCCCATGGCCGTTTCGAATTGGTTTTTGATGATTCGGCAGTTGTCGGGCGTCGCCCTTCTGGCTGTTTCGCGTTGGTTTTTGATGGTTCTGCGGTTGTCGGGCGGCGCCCTCTTGGTCGCTTCGCATTGTTTTTTATTATTCGGCGGTTGTCGTGCGGCGCCTTTGTGGTCGTTTCGCATTGGTTTTTGATTATTTAATCGCTTCGCTCACTCCGCCGGCCCATAATGTCGCACCGTGGTCGCCTGTCCAAGTGGTCGTTTGCAGTGTGGAGCTGCGGCGTCGGGAGCTGTGTAGTGTTGGGGGCGTTCTTGGGCCCCTCTTGGGCCGTCCTGGAGGCCTCTGGGGCCGTCTTGGAGCCGTCTTGGGCCGTCTTGGGTCCCTCTTGGGGGCCTCTTGGGCCCTCTTGGGGCGATCTTGGAGGCCTCTTGAGCCGTTTAAGCGCGTCGGGGAACCGAAAAGGTTAAAACGCCCAAATCTGTCCAACACCAAAGGAAAAGCACAGGTTTTTGCCTCTTGGGGCCCTCTTGGGAGTTCTCTTGGAGGCCTCTTGGGGCATCTTGGAGGCTTCTTGGGCCATCTTGGAGACGTCTTGGGCCGTCCGGAGGCCATCTTGGGCGTCGTGGAGCGATCTTCGGGCG
>CAUYUJ010015725.1:132455-147084 GCA_963575745.1 Prorocentrum cordatum
TTCGGGCTTGACCCAGTGTCATTCGCGCGTGGTCTGGAGCACGTCATGGGTGGGCGGCCCCGCGCCTTCGTGGTGTGTGCGCTCCTTGCGTTCCTCGGCCTCTGGGTGTCTCGCACGACGGTGAACTGCAGGGGCGCAAAGGGGCAAGAGCCCTGCCCGCTGTACGACGTGGCCCTGTCCCAGCTTGCCTCGGCTGCCCCAGAGGCTACGGCAAAGGGCGGCCCCGCTGCCGCCTCGCCGGCCGCGGCCGTCGCAGGCGTCCCCGCAGCGCGCGGCGCGTTCGAGGCCAAGGGGGCCAGGCGGCTGCGGGAGGGGCTGAAGGGCGAGCAGGGCGGCGCGTGGGGCATCTGCACCCACCTGAAATTGTACGGCCTGAACACGGCGCCCAGCTTCCAGCTCTTCTTGGCCAGGCAGTTGGCGCCCCGCTCGGTGCTGGAGTTCGGGTGCGGCTTGGGGACCACCTCCGACCTGGTCGAGCGCTTTGCGCCCGGACGCCCGCAGGTCGTGTGCCTGGAGCCGGACCCCTCGCTGAGGCTGGCGCTGCCAGAGAGCCGCATGCACCGGCTGTCGGTGGACATTTTCGCGCCCGGCGCCGAGGGCTGCCTCCGCGGGCTCGTGGATGAGGGCTTCGACCTCGTCATGTCCTTCGAGGTGGCCGAGCACGTGCCCGCCCAGTTCCACGACCGCCTGGTGCAGATGCTCGCCAAGGCCACGCGGCGCTGGTGTTCTCCGCGGCGCGGCCGGGCCAGCTGGGGACCGGCCACCTGAACGAGTCCATGAGGCCACGGCAGGAATGGCAGAGGATGTTCGAGGAGCAAGGCCTGGTATACATGCCCAGGCTGTCAGGAGTCGCTCGAGGCGCGGCGTACCATTACCGCGGCTACGACCTCTTCGGGAACACCATCGTCATGAAGCACCCTTCCAACCTGGAGCCGGACACGCAGCAAGCGGCGCACAGCCTCTGCGCCATGCAGCAGGAGTTGCCTCTCCGCTTCTTTGACAGCGGCGGGACCTGCAAGGAGACGGGCACGTCACTGGAGGAACGGAAGAACATGACAGGAGAGCGAGACCGGCTGGAGGCACAGCTGTGGCCAAGCCTCACTGACCCCACGCAGAGCGCGCGCAGTGGTGCGGCGCCCTGCAACGGCAGCGCGCAGCCCGCGCCGCCTCCAATGTCCGCGACCGCGCCAGGAGAGCCCCGCGGCGCCGGCGGCGCCGTCGGCGCGCCATCGGCCCCCGCGGCCGCGCCTCGGGCTGCGGAGCCGGCCGTCGCAGGCGTCCCCGCAGCGCGCGGCGCGTTCGAGGCCAAGGGGGCCAGGCGGCTGCGGGAGGGGCTGAAGGGCGAGCAGGGCGGCGCGTGGGGCATCTGCACCCACCTGAAATTGTACGGCCTGAACACGGCGCCCAGCTTCCAGCTCTTCTTGGCCAGGCAGTTGGCGCCCCGCTCGGTGCTGGAGTTCGGGTGCGGCTTGGGGACCACCTCCGACCTGGTCGAGCGCTTTGCGCCCGGGCGCCCGCAGGTCGTGCGCCTGGAGCCGGACCCCTCGCTGAGGCTGGCGCTGCCAGAGAGCCGCATGCACCGGCTGTCGGTGGACATTTTCGCGCCCGGCGCCGAGGGCTGCCTCCGCGGGCTCGTGGATGAGGGCTTCGACCTCGTCATGTCCTTCGAGGTGGCCGAGCACGTGCCCGCCCAGTTCCACGACCGCCTGGTGCAGATGCTCGCCAAGGCCACGCGGCGCTGGCCGGTGTTCTCCGCGGCGCGGCCGGGCCAGCTGGGGACCGGCCACCTGAACGAGTCCATGGGGCCACGGCAGGAATGGCAGAGGATGTTCGAGGAGCAAGGCCTGGTATACATGCCCGGGCTGTCAGGAGTCGCTCGAGGCGCGGCGTACCATTACCGCGGCTACGACCTCTTCGGGAACACCATCGTCATGAAGCACCCTTCCAACCTGGAGCCGGACACGCAGCAAGCGGCGCACAGCCTCTGCGCCATGCAGCAGGAGTTGCCTCTCCGCTTCTTTGACAGCGGCGGGACCTGCAAGGAGACGGGCACGTCACTGGAGGAACGGAAGAACATGACAGGAGAGCGAGACCGGCTGGAGGCACAGCTGTGGCCAAGCCTCACTGCCCTCACGCAGAGCGCGCGCAGTGGTGCGGCGCCCTGCAACGGCAGCGCGCAGCCCGCGGCGTGACTCCTGCGGTACCCAGGAGCGCATCGCAAATATGTCAAACTACGCTGGCGCTTGGCTCCTCACCCTTTTCCCTCTTCTCGACCGGGACGCGCCCGGAAGGTGCCCGAATCGCCATGTCGACCCAGCCATCGGGGCCTTCAAATGAGGCTCCCTGTGGAGCCACGAAACGTGTGAGGGGTAAAACGCACGCAAACCTTGCCAGTGGAGCTGACGGCGGAGCTCCCTGTGGGGCCACGAAGCGTGCGAGGGGTGTGCCAGGTTTGACCCGAGTACGCATGCGAACCCTGCCACTGGAGCCTTCGGTGAAGCTTCCTACGGCGCCACGAAACGTGTGAGGGGTGTACTGAAGTGGACCCGAGTACGCATGCGAACCCTGCCACTGGAGCCTTCGGTGCAGCTCCCTGTGAGGCCACGAAACGCGTGAGGGGGTGCCAGGCTGGACCCGAGTACGCATGCGAACCATGCCACTGGAGCTTCGGGTGGAGCTCCCTATAATGTTTGCTGCGAAGCGTAGTGTTTTTGTAAACGCAGTTTCCTTAACGTAATATTAACGCAGTGCTTATTTTTTCGGGGCTGGACAGAACCCCCAACAGTGACACGTCGATTAGTGAATTGTCCGTTTTCGGTTCTCGAGAGGGCGCCGTGGCCGTAATTTTCCAGGCTTGCGCCCGCCAGGTTTAGGCCTGGGGTCGTTTTCACTAAACCACGTTTTGCTAAAGGGGGGTCTGTCCATCCCCGAGTTGTTATTAAACCGAGCATGTTCAATTTACACAGGGCAATATTTTAAACGCAATGTGTATTATAAGTGCTATGATTACGTCGTTGTTGTACGTCGTGTTTTTTTTTTTCGTAGTGTGTCTATTGCGTAGTGTTTTTGCTGTTGCGAACTGCAGTGTTTTTTATATGAAACCGATTATCTTAACGTATTCGTAACGCAGTGCTTAATTTTTATATTAAAAAGATCGTTTTTTATTTACGAGAAGCAGTAATTACAACGCAGTGTTTTTTGCACGTCGTGTTTTTTTGTACGACGTTTTTTTGTAGTGTGTCTATTGCGTAGCGTTTCTTGCGTAGTGTTTCCTGCGTGGCGTTTCCTGCGTAGTGTCTCCTACGCCGTGTTCCTTGCGTTGCGATTCTTTGCGTAGTGTCTCCTGCGTAATGTTTGTTGCGTAGTGCTTCCTGTGTGGTGTAGCGTTTTTTTCGTATTGCGTTTCCTGCGTAGTCTGTTCCCCCTTCTTGAAAACCGTGGGTGGTCACTACCTGTTCGAACCCCCCCCCTCCCCCCCCCCTCGCCGCCGGCAAACGAAACGATGCCCGCTCCTCGGGACAGTTTGAGGATGGTGGGGATGTTGGGACAGTGGTGGGAACAGTGGTGGTGGGGACAGTGGTGCGGGGACAGTTGGACAGTGGTGCGGACGGTGGTGGGGACGGTGGTGGTGGGGACAGTGGCGAGGGGACAGCGGGACAGTGGGGACGGTAGTGGTGGGGACAGTGGTGAAGGCGGTGGTGAGGACAGTGGTGGGACAGTACTACAGTGGGGAGAGTGGTGGGGACAGTGGGACAGTGGGACAGTGATGGGGACAGTTGGGACGGTGGGACAGCGCAGTGGGACAGCAGCGGGGACAGTGAACAGTGGTGGGAACAGTGTGGACAGTGGGACAGTTGTGGGGGCCGTAGGGAAAATGGGGAGAGTGGGACCGTGGTGGGACAATGGTGGGGAGGGTGGGGACAGTGAGACACATGTGGGGGGCACTGGTGGGGACAGCTGGGACAATGGTGGGAACAGTGGGGATAGTGGGACAGTGGTGGGGACAGTGGTGGGGGGGACAGTGGTGGGGGGACAGTGGGAATGTGGTGGAGACAGTGGGACAGTGGAGGGTACAGTGGTGGTGGCGACAGTGGTGAGGGCGGTGGCGAGGACGGCGGTGGGATAATGGGATAGTGGTACAGTAGGGACAGTGGTGGGGACAGTGGGGACAGTGGTGGGAACAGTGGGACAGCTCAGTGGGACAGCGGCGGGGACGTGGGACAGCGGGGACGGTGGGACAGTGGTTGGGGCCGTGGAGAAAGTGGAAAGAGTGGAACCGTGGTGGGAACAGTGGTGGGGACAGTGGGGACAGTGCGACAGTGGTGGGGGCACTGGTGAGGACAGTGGTGACGGTGGTGGGAACAGCGGGGACAGTGGTGGCAGAGGGGTGTGCTGGCGGTGAGCGTGGGGGGGGGCAGTCCGAACCGTTAGGTGACCCCCCCCCCGGCTTTCGAGGGGGGGTCCGAACCGGTAGTGACCCCCCCCCCGGTTTTCGAGAAGGGGGGGGAGGGCTCGAACCGGTAGTGCCCCCCCTCGGTTTTCGAGGGGGGGGGGCTCGAACCGGTAGTGACCGCCCCGGTTTTCGAGAGGGGGGGGTTTCGAACCGGTAGTGACCACCCCTCGGTTTTCGAGGGGGGGGGCGGGGTCGAACCGGTAGTGACCCCCGGTGGGTCGAACCGGTAGCGACCCCTCTTTGATTTTCGGGGGGGGGAGGGGTTCGAATTGGTACACCGTGACCCCCCCCTCGGTTTTCCGGAGAAGGGGGGGGTCGAACCGGCAGTGATTTTTTTTGATTTTTCAGAGGGGGGGGGTATGGGAGGGCGGGGGTTTCCCGGGGGGAAAAAGGAACGGGGGGGCCCAGTAGGGGGGGGATTTTCGGAAGGGGGGGGGCCCCGGGTTCCAGAGGAAGAGGGGGGGAACGTTCCACAGTAAAGCGGCGGTGGGTCACGCTCTCTCAAAGATGCAAATGGCCAATAACTGCTGGCTTGATTTAGGGCGGATTTAGGTTGAGTCGGTTGAGTGGTTTTGTGTTTTGATGCCGACGACGATTGTAATGATGGTGGTGGCGATGGTGGTTATCAAATCGTAGTGATGATGGTGGTGGCGATGGTGATGGTGATGATGGTGGTGCTCATCACATCTAGAATCACCATCATCACCATCACCATCATCACCATCACAACCGCCCTCACCATACCATCATCACCATCCCCATCATCATCATCATCATCATCACCCATACCATCAGCATCGCCATTACCATCACCATCGTCACCATTGTGGTCCGTAGCACTTGGCTCAAGGTAGTGTCGTCGTCCCCTCCTTCGGTTTCCCCGAGCCCTGCGGCCTCCCCGAGCCCTGCGGCCTCGTCCTCTCCTTTGGTTTCCCCGAGCCCTGCTTCTTCGAGAGCGCCCTCGGCGGCTTCTTCGACAGCGGCCGCGGCGGTTTCTTCGAGAGCGGCATCCTCAAGCCGCGCGGCCTCGTCGAGAGCGGCCCCGTCGAGCCGCGCGGCCTCGGCGGCCTCGTCGAGGGCAGCTTCGCCAAGCCGTGGCAGCTGCAACAGCTCGGACGCCGATGCTGACGTAGGGTCCGACGCCGACGGCGCCGACGGAGTTGCCGACGCAGCGGGCTCCTGGGCATTTCCATTTTGCGCGTCCGCTTCATTTCGGCAACCCCCTCAGACGCTTCGCGGCCCCCATCCGGAATGCCTCGGGCTCCGCCCCTCTGGCGGCGCGCTACCTATGAGGAGAGAGTCATCCTGCGTTATTCGCAGCTGCATGGGGTTGGGCCCTTACGACGGCGACGACTTCCACGAGGACGACGAGGTGAAGACGGCGACGACGACGACGACGACGATACATCCTCTCCGCAGCCGCCTCCTCATCTTCCTCTCCTTTCCTCCCACGTGCCTGGTCATCCATCCAACCTTCCACTGTGTTCCTCCCACGAATCCTCGTCGTCGTTGTCCTCCTCCTCCTCCTCCTCGTCCTCCTCCTCCTCCTGCTCATCCTCCTGATCCCCCTTGTGCCTCGTACCCTGCATCCCCCTCTCCTCGCCTTTCTTCTTCTTCTTCTTCTTCTTCTTCTTCTTCTTCCCCCTCCTCCTCATCGTCGTCATCACCATCGTCATCATCATCAGCAGCAGCAGCAGCGTCGGCATCCTCAGCATCATCATCATCATCGTCGTCATCATCATCGTCATCATCATCATCATCGATATCATCATCATAATCAGCATCCCCCCGTGGCCCATTGCCCTCCTCCTGCTCACCATTTTGTCCTGCTCCCCTGCTCCTCCTGCTCCTCATCCTCCTTCTCCTCCTCCTCCTCACGCTCCCCCTCATTCCCCTCCTCTTCCTCCTCCGCTCCGCCCCCCCCCCCTCCCCTCCCCCACCAGCAGCAGCAGCGCTAGCGCCAGCAGCAGCGCCGGCAGCAACACCATCAGCAGCAGCAGCAACGACAGCAGCAGCATCACTGGCAGCACCGGCAGCAGCACCACGAGCACCTGCAGCAGCCTTGCCACTAGCAGCAGCAACAGCAGTAGCAGCAACCCTCTTGGGCCATCTTGGAGCCATTTCGGGGTTTCGGGTGGTCATCGGAAGCGAAAAGGCGAGAAGGCACACATCACATATTTGCTGTAAGTTGTTTAAAGGGTTTGGGCATCTTGGGGGCCTCCTTGGAGGTCTCCGAGGCCTCTTGGAGCCGTCTTGGAGCGTTCTTGGGCCCCCTTGGAGAATATGCGGGGCCATCTTGAGGCATGTTAGGCTATCTTGAAGCATCTCGGAGGTCATCTTGGGCTCTCCGAGGCGCTTTTGGAGCCGTCTTGGGCCATCTTGGGCTCTCTAACTACCCGCGGGGCGCCCCGTCCAGGTCCAGAGGAGGGGGTCGGGGGAGGGGGAACGTGAGGAGGAGGAGAAGGAGGAGGATGAGGAGCAGGAGGAGCAGGATAGCAGGAAAAAGGGTGAGCAGGAGGAGGGCCATGGGCCATGGGGGGATGCTGATTACGATGGCGATGATGATGATAACGACGATGCTGATGATGATGGCGACGACGATGATGAGGACGATGACGATGATGATGATGATGATGATGATGATGATGATGATGACGCTGACGACGACGATGATGATGATGATGATGACGATCATGGCTCACAGGGAGCTCTAACATAGCATGTTAGAGCTCCCAGGGAGCTCTAACATAACATGGTAGAGCTCCCACGGAGCTCTAACATACCATGTGAGAGCTCCCTGGGAGCTCTAACGTGGCACGTGATACCATGTTAGAGTCCCCCCATGGCCCATGGCCCTCCTCCTGCTCACCCTTTTTCCTGCTATCCTGCTCCTCCTGCTCCTCATCCTCCTCCTTCTCCTCCTCCTCACGCTCCCCTTCCCCCTACCCCCTCACCTGGACCTGGACGGGGCGCCCCGCGGGTAGTTAGAGAGCCCAAGATGGCCCAAGAGGGCTCCAAGAGCGCCTCGGAGAGCCCAAGATGACCTCCGACATGCTTCAAGATAGCCTAAGATGCCTCAAAATGGCCCCGAATATTCTCCAAGGGGACCCAAGAACGCTCCAAGACGGCTCCAAGAGGCCTCGGAGACCTCCAAGGAGGCCCCCCAAGATGCCCAAACCCTTTAAACAACTTACAGCAAATATGTGATGTGTGTCTTCTCGCCTTTTCGCTTCCGATGACCATCCGACGCCCCAATATGGCTCCAAGATGTCCCAAGAGGGCCCCAAGAGGGGGGCACGAGAGCCCCAAGACGGCCCCAAGAGCGCCCAAGAGCGCTCCAAGAGCGCCCCAAGAGGGGTCCAGGAGGCTATTTCGTGGGCTCCCGAGGGGCAGGGCGATTTGAGGGATCCCCTTTCGTTGATCGATGTCCCTCACATGGTAGAGCTCCCAGGGAGCTCTAACATGGCATGTTAGAACTCCCGGGGAGCTCTAACATGGTATGTTAGAGCTTCAGGGAGCTCGAACAAGCTACGTTAGATCTCCCTGGGGGCTCTAACGTAGGATGTTAGAGCTCCCGTGGAGCTACAACATGCTATGTTAGAGCTCCCACGGAGCTGTAACATACGATGTTAGAGCTCCCAGGGAGCTCTAACATACTCTAACATGCTATGTTATAGCTCCGTGGGAGCTCGAACGTGCCATGTTAGAGCTCCCTGGGAGCTCTAACGTAACATGTTAGAGCTCCCTGGAGCTGTAACATACCATGTTAGAGTTCCCTGGGAGCTGTAACCTACCCGCCGCCGCTGCCGCCGCCCCTTTAACCGTTTCACAATCGATTGCGCAACGGTTGAGACCCCCCTTTCGCCAGGGGGGCCTTAACCGTTGCGCAATCGATTGTGAAACGGTTGGGCGCTCCGCCGCCGCCGCCGCCGCCCCTTAACCGTTGCACAATCGATTGCGCAACGGTCAAGACCCCCTCTCGCCAGGGGGGAGCCTTAACCGTTGCGCAATCGATCGTGAAACGGTTAAGCGCCGCCGCCGCCGCCGCCCCGTAACCGTTTCACAATCGATTTTTTTTGTTTTGCGCAACCGTTAAGGCCCCCCCCTCGCCAGGGGGGGCCTTAACCGTTGCGCAATCGATTGTGAAACGGTCGAGCGCCGCAGCCGCCGCCGCCGCCGCCGCCGCTCCGCAACCGCTTAAGTTTCACAATCGATTGCGCAACGGTCAAGACCCCCCTCTCGCCAGGGGGGCCTTAACCGTTGCGCAATCGATTGTTAAACGGTTAAGCGCTCCGCCGCCGCCGCCGCTGCCGCCGCCGCCCCTTAACCGCTTCACAATCGATCGCGCAACGGTTAAGACCCCCCTCTCGCCAGGGGGGGTCTTAACCGTTGCGCAATCGATTATGAAAAACGGTTAGGAGCGCCGCCGCCCGCCGCCGGCCGCCGCCGCGCCGCCGCCGCCGACGCCGCCCCTTAACCGTTTCACAATCGATTTGCGTCAACGGTTAAGGCCCCCCCTCTCGCCAGGGGGGGCCTTAACCGTTTCGCAACGTTGTCCTCCTCCCCCTCCTCCTGCTCATCTTCCTGATCCCCCTGTGCCTCGTACCCTGCATCCCCCTCTCCTCGCCTTTCTTCTTCGTCTTCTTCCTCCTCCTCCTCATCATCACCATCATCATCATCAGCAGCAGCAGTATCGGCATCCTCAGCATCATCATCATCATCGTCACCATCATCATCATCAGCATCATCATCATCATCATCATCATCATCATCATCATCATCATCATCATCGTTATCATCATCATAATCAACATCCCCCCGTGGCCCATGGCCCTCCTCCTGCTCACCCTTTTTCCTGCTCCCCTGCTCCTCCTGCTCAGCATCCTCCTCCTTCTCCTCCTCCTCACGCTCCCCCTCATCCCCCTCCTCCTCTTCCTCCGCTCCGCCTCCCCCCCTCCCCCACCAGCAGCAGCAGCACTAGCACCAGCAGCAGCACCAGCAGCAGCACCATCAGCAGCAGCAGCAGCAGCAACAGCCGCAGCAGCAGCATCACTGGCAGCACCGGCAGCAGCACCACGAGCACCTGCAGCAGCATTACCACTAGCAGCAGCAGCAGCAGTAGCAGCAGCCCTCTTGGGCCATCTTGGAGCCATCTCGGGGCCTCGGATGGTCATCGGAAGCGAAAAGGCGAGAAGGCACAAATCACATATTTTCCGTCAGTTTTTAAAGGCTTTTGGCATCTTGGGGGCCTCCTTGGAGGTCTCCGAGGCCTCTTGGAGCCGTCTTGGAGCGTTCTTGGGGCCCCTTGGAGAATCTTCGGGGCCATCTTGAGGCATCTTAGGCTATCTTGAAGCATATCGGAGGTCATCTTGGGCTCTCCGAGGCGCTCTTGGAGCCGTCTTGGGCCATCTTGGGCTCTCTAACTACCCGCGGGGCGCCCCGTCCAGGTCCAGGGGAGGGGGTAGGGGGAGGGGGAGCGGGAGGAGGAGGAGAAGGAGGAGGATGAGGAGCAGGAGGAGCAGGATAGCAGGAAAAAGGGTGAGCAGGAGGAGGGCCATGGGCCATGGGGGGATGCTGATTACGATGATGACGGTGATGATGACGATGATGATGATGATGATGATGATGATGATGATGATGCTGATGATGATGATGATGATGAATGGGGGGGGGGAGGGGGGCGCGGGGGGAGATGATGAGTACTGAGGATAAGGATTGAAGGAGAGGATGAGGATAGGATGAGGAATGAGGATGATGATGAGTAGATGATGAGGATGAGGAGGAGGAGGATGAGTGAGAGGATAGGAGGATGTAGGATGACTTCTCTTAACATGGTACTGTTAGAGCTCCCATGGAAGCTCTAACATGACATGTTATAGCTCTCTTTCTTCTCAT
Source organism: Prorocentrum cordatum (assembly GCA_963575745.1). Taxonomy (NCBI): domain Eukaryota; class Dinophyceae; order Prorocentrales; family Prorocentraceae; genus Prorocentrum; species Prorocentrum cordatum. The sequence goes on from CAUYUJ010015725.1 coordinate 142,804, forward strand.
CTCCTTCTCCTCCCTCTCCTTCTCTGCCGTACTCCCTCTGTTGGAGCTCTCTTTCTCCTCTCTTTCCTCCCTCCCTCTGTTAGAGCTCTCTTTCTCCTCTCTCTCCTTCTCCTCTCCTTCTCCTCCCTGTCGTTATCTTTCTTCTCCTCTCCTTTTCCTCATCTCTCCTCCCCCTCCCTCACCTCCCTGCTCCGTGTCCACTTTCTCCTCCTCCTTCTTCCTCCTCCTCGCGGCGAGGACAGCGACATCAGAAACGACGACGACGACGACGACGACGACGACGACGACGACGACGACGACGACGCCGACGACGTACGACGACGACGACGATGAGACGACGACGACGACGACGACGACGACGACAGACGACGACGCGACGACGACGGCGGCGCGGCGGCGGGCGGCGGCGGCGGCGGCGGCGGCGGCGGGCGGCGGCGGCGGCGGCGGCTGTCGGCGGCGGCGTGGCGGGGAGAGGGGGCCGGCTTCGACGAGGAGTGCGGTGTGAGCTCTAACATTCCATGTTAGAGCTCCCACGGAGCTCTAAAATATCATGTTAGAGCTCCCAGGGAGCTCTAACATACTCGAACATGCTATGTTAGAGCTCCGTTGGAGCTCTAACAAGCCATGTTAGAGCTCCCACGGAGCTCGAACATACCATGTTAGAGAATCTTAGAGCTCCCACGGAGCTTTAAAAAACATACCATGTTAGAGATCCCGGGAAACTCTAACCATACTCTAACATGCTATGTTAGAGCTCCTTTGGAGCTCGGTATTTTAGAGCTCCCAGGGAGCTCTAACAGGTGGGGAAGCTCTAACATAGCATGTTAGAGCTCCCTGGAGCTCTTAACATCTATTTGATAAAAACCAGAGCGCCTGGTCGCTCTAACCCTACCCTCCGCCGCCGCCACCGCCGTGTTAGTGAGCTCCCAGGGAGCTCTAACATAATCTACATGCTAATGTCAGAGCTCCGTTGGAATAGTGTCTTCTAACATACATGTATAGAGCTCCCAGGGAGTCTAACAACTCGAACATGCTATTTAGAGCTCCGTTGGAGCTCTAACAATGGCCCATGTTAGAGCTCCCTGGGAGTGCCAACATAACATATTAGAACTCCCTGGAGCTCTATCATGCCATGTTAGAGTTCCCTGGGAGGTCTAACATGCTAGGTGAGAGGTGCCAGGGAGTTCCCTGGGAGCTCTTACATGACATGTTTCAGCTCCCAGGGAGCTATACAATGACATGTTAGAGGTCCCACGGAGTTGTAACATACGATGTTAGAGCTCCCACGGAGCTCGAACATACGATGTTAGAGCTCCCAGGGAGCTCTAACATAATCTAACATGCTATGTTAGAGCCCCATTGGAGCTCTAACATACGATGCTAGAGCTCCCAGGGAGCTCTAACATAATATAACATGCCATGTTAGAGCTCCCTGGGAGTGCCAACATTACATGTTAGAGCTCCCTGGAGCTCTATCGTGCCATGTTAGAGCTCCCTGGGAGGTCTAACATGCTAGGTTAGAGGTGCCAGGGAGTTCCCTGGGAGCTCTTACATTACATGTTTCAGCTCCCAGGGAGCTATAACATGACATGTAAGCGGCCCCACGGAGTTCTAACATACGGTGTTAGAGCTCCCAGGGAGCTCTAACATGCTCTAACTTGCTATGTTAGAGCTCCCTGGGAGCTCTAACCCGCCGCCGGCGCCGCCGCCGCCGCCCCTCAACCGTTTCACAATCGATTGCGCAACGGTTAAGACCCCCCCCCTCTCGCCAGGGGGGGGTGGCCCTTAACCGTTGCGCAATCGGTGATTGTGTCAAAACGGTTACAGCGCCCGTGCAGCCGCCGCCGCCGCCGCCGCCGCGCGCCGCCGCCCCTTAACCGTTTCACAATCGATTGCGCAACGGTTAAGGCCCCCCCCTCTCGTGCCACGGGGGGGTTTAAAAACCGTTGCTCGATCGATTGTTGAAACGGGTTAAGCGCTCCCGCCGCCCCGCCGCCGCGCCCCTTAACCGTGTCACAATCGATTGCGCACACGCTTAAGCTACCCCCCTGTCGAGAGGAGGGGTTCTTAAAACCGTTGCGCGATCGATCGAAATCCTGGTTAAGCCCCCCTCTCTCAATGGGGGTCTTAACCGCTCCGCGATCGATCGCGGAACGGTTAAGACCCCCTATCGCGAGGGGGGGTCTTAACCAGGATTCGATCGATCGCGCAACGGTTAAGACCCCCTCCTCTCGCCAGGGGGGGGGGGCCTTAACCGTTGCGCAATCGATTGCGACACGGTTAAGGCCCCCCCCTGGCGAGAGGGGGGGGGCCTTAACCGTTGTGCAATCGATTGTGAAACGGTTAAGGGGCGGCGGCGCGGCGGCGGCCGGCGGCCGGCGCGCTTAACCGTTTCACAATCGATTGCGCTGCGTCGGTTAAGACCCCCCTGGCGAGAGGGGGGTCTTAACCGTTGCGCAATCGATTGTAAAACGGTTAAGGGGCGGCGGCGGCGGGTAGGTTAGAGTTCCCAGGGAGTTCTAACATGGCATGTTACAGCACAGCTCCGTGGGAGCTCTAACATAGCATGTTAGAGCTCCATGGGAGATCTAACTTGCCATGGTAGAGTTCCACGGGAGCTCTACCATAGCATGTTAGAGCTCTACGGGAGCTCTAACATCCTATGTTAGAGCTCTCAGTGAGATCTAACGTAGGTTGTTCGAGCTCCCTGAAGCTCTAACATACCATGTTAGAGCTCCCTGGGAGCTCTAACATGCCATGTTAGAGCCTCGGATGGTCATCGGAAGCGAAAGGGCGAGAAGGCACAACTCACATATGTTCTGTAAGTTCTAAAAGGATTTTGGCATCTCGGGGGCCTCCTTGGAGGTCTCCGAGGCCTCTTGGGGCCGTCTTGGAGCGTTCTTGGGGCCCCTTGGAGAATCTTCGGGGCCATCTTGAGGCATCTTAGGCTATCTTGAAGCATCTCGGAGGTCATCTTGGGCTCTCCGAGGGCGCTCTTGGAGCCGCCATGGCATCTTGGCTCTCAACTACCCGCGGGGCGGCCCCTCCCGGTCCAGGGGAGGGGGTCCGGGGGAGGGGGGGGCATGAGGAGGGAGGAGAAGGAGGAGGATGAGGAGCAGGAGGAGGAGGAGAAGGAGGAGGATGAGGAGCAGGAGGAGCAGGATAGCAGGAACAAGGGTGAGCAGGAGGAGGGCCATGGGCCATGGGGGGATGCTGATTACGATGATGACGGTGATGATGACGATGATGATGATGATGACGATGATGATGATGACGACGATGCTGATGATGATGATGACGACGATGATGATGACGATGACGATGATGGTGATGATGATGATGCTGACGACGACGACGATGATGATGATGATGATGACGATTAGGGCTCACAGGGAGCTCTAACATGCTATGTTAGAGCTCCATGTGAGTCCTAATCGTCATCAGCATCATCATCATCATAATCATCATCGTCGTCGTCAGCATCATCATCATCATCATCATCATCGTCATCATCATCGTCGTCGTCGTCATCATCATCATCAGCATCGTCGTCATCATCATCATCATCATCATCGTCATCATCATCATCATCGTCATCATCACCGTCATCATCGTAATCAGCATCCCCCCATGGCCCATGGCCCTCCTCCTGCTCACCCTTTTTCCTGCTATCCTGCTCCTCCTGCTCCTCATCCTCCTCCTTCTCCTCCTCCTCACGCCCCCCCTCCCCCTGCCCCCCCCCTGGACCTGGACGGGGCGCCCCGCGGGTAGTTAGAGAACCCAAGATGGCCCAAGACGGCTCCAAGAGCGCCTCGGAGAGCCCAAGATGACCTCCGAGATGCTTCAAGATAGCCTAAGATGCCTCAAGATGGCCCCGAAGATTCTCCAAGGGGCCCCAAGAACGCTCCAAGACGGCTCCAAGAGGCCTCGGAGACCTCCAAGGAGGCCCCCAAGATGCCAAAACCTTTTAAAAACTTACAGAACATACATGATTTGTACCTTCTCGCCTTTTCGCTTCCGATGACCATCCGAGGCCCCAAGATGGCTCCCAGATGGCCCAAGAGGGCTGCTGCTACTGCTGCTGCTGCTAGTGGCAATGCTGCTGCAGGTGTTCGTGGTGTTGCTGCCGGTGCTGCCAGTGATGCTGCTGCTGCGGCTGTTGCTGCTGCTGCTGCTGCTGATGGCGCTGCTGCTGGTGCTGCTGCCGGTGCTAGCGCTGCTGCTTCTGGTGGGGGAGGGGGGGGGGGGCGGAGCGGAGGAGGAGGAAGGGGGGATGAGGGG